>LJJI01000059.1:0-192559 GCA_001553865.1 Cladosporium sp. BSL10
CCCCCCCCCCCCTCTTCGACTGAGCTAGCTGCCTCTAAAAATCTTCCTGGTGGTTTGGGCAAGCTTAATTCTCAATCGACCAACGACGCCGCCGCCATCAGTCATGTCCACTTATCTCAGATCTGCCAAACTTATATATACCTTTCTCACGCCGATAAGCGACTTCGAAGATCGCATCTCCTACTTAATGATTTGCCCACCACCGATCCTGACAAACGACCATTTTTGGATTATCCACTTGAGATGGCCTTAAGTCACGCCGATGCTGCAAGAAAAAATGGATGGCAAGTAAGCAGCCTGGCTCAACATTTCCCATGGCACGAGTAGGTCTTTTGCAAAACGACCATAAAGCCCGATTTACCTGACGACCATTATCGTCGCATGCAGACATGGCTGCAGCTTGTAGTCTACGAGGAACACTAACACTTGGTTAAAGACGAGATCTATTCGATCAAAGCTAAAGCTAAACTTTCGTGACAAGGAGAACAAAAATTGCGTTCGCTGCTCGATACGTGCGTCGAAGGACTAGGCTCGGCACTGCACATAGCCGCTTCACAGAGTCGCTCTAGCGAGACTCTCAGACTACTCTTGGAGAGCGGTGCCAACGTCAACAACATGTGCAAAGGCGTTGGTAGCCCACTCCACTGCGCTGTCACTGCAAGTACTACCTCTAATTCTGGAGTTGCAATTCTACTGGAACACGGTGCCAATGCTTCCGCTACCGACGACTGTAGCACCTCGGCCTTGCATTACGCCATCCTGAAAGGAAACTTAGACCACATCAAAATTCTGCAAGGGTACGGCGCGGATTTGAACGGTCGAATTGGCGTCCATAGGAATGCTGCTCAGACGGCAGGTCAACACAACGATTGGAAGTATATGCAAGCACTGTCTCGGCTCGGTGCCAACGTCAATGCGCATGACTTTAGTCCTAGCGGACCATACGAGAATCCTGGTTCAGCGGCAATGAACTGGCCAGAGACCAAGGTCCAAATGGCCCAGGCCTAGCTACTCCAGATTGATCTCACTGCACATGGTACAATTCTGATGACGCTACTAGCTCTGAAGTAGCGAGCACAGCCATTCGGAAGCTTTATCAAAGTGCTAGCAGATCACACAACAATGTTTGGTAGCATTTCAGCGCATAGTCCGAACTAGGTTGAGAACCATGGAGGTCGACGATTCGACGTGCCTGAATTGATGACTAATGACCTGTACGCCTCGATGACTGCACTGATGGCATTCTCTTTGCGGACGTGGTATACTTGTCCGAATAAACGTCACGCAACACAGGGAGGGGTTAACGATGGTCGAATGTGCTACCTTTAGTGGATTGGAGGATGTTAGAGGTGAAAGACGATTCGGGCTTCTTTATGTACCCTGATGGTCTACTGACTACAAATAGGCACCGCAACAGTTGAAGTCTTTGTTCAGATGGGTCTATAACCTATGAGACAAACTACACATTTGTACTCGGTTGCTGAATACTCTGCCTCAAGCTGATATTTGACATGCTACTCTTGCTATATAGCTCAACTACCTAAATGCTTTCACAAACAGCGCGATGTATCCCATCTCCTTAATCACTCCTGTCACCGTCTTGTCTTTCTCCTTGCTTCTCCTACTGTTGCCTTCATGTCCCAAGATAGACAACGGCTGCGATTGGCACGATGTTTGTAGTCTATCTGAAAGCTCTTGGTGATGAAGTTGGCTCTCAGATCATAGACGATATTTGTGCGCATTGTCTATCATGACTGCCAAAATCTAGATCAATAATTAGTGCTCCGTTTTACAACATATGCTCCATAGAGCGTCATCGACCGGATAGTGCGCAGACTGAGCATAAAGACCGAGGATCTTACTAATTGGTTCCTGACGTGGGACGCGTGCCCAAGGTACGGGTACGGGTACCCAGGGTGCGAGTACGGGATCCCGGCGCGCTTCGGGTCGAGGTACTGAATCCTGTAGATGCTGCAGTAGACACAACGGCTAGACTAGTGCTGATGACAGCAGCAGTTTCGGAAGTGACCGTCACAGTGTTAGAGCTAGTTGCCACGGTTGGGTTGATCGCGTTGCTAGAAGTGGGAAGTCCGGCAGTGGTGTTTCCAGTGACAGGCAAAGTACCACTAGTGTAGAGGTCAGGGCCTGGAATAACATAGTTGGCCGGCTCATCATAAGGGTCGAAAAGAATACCAGTATCGTCGGCGTTGTAAAGATCCACCCCAAGAACACCTTCAGGGTTGTCTGTACCGGCGCCGGTAATCTCGATGTTAACACATTGAGGGTAGAGTTGCGCACCGTTGGCTTCAGCGCCACTATGCAGGTTGATGATTTCATTGCGAAAAACGTAGTTGCCGGCTGCGATAGTGCTGGGGACGACGGTGGTCCAGGTAAAGTTGTTGTCCATAAGTTTCTGGCTCGCCCATTCGCCATCGAAACCAGCCTCGTCGATTCTGACCCATTTCAGAGCAGACTTATCTGCAGAAGCGCAGTCACCGTTGCACGCAGCAATGTAGGTAAGTACAGGACCAACATTGTGAGGCCAATCGGCCCAGAAGAAACCAACTTCGCCGCCTGCAGCTACTGAGGCTGTCAGAGCGCCAGGCTCTGCGTCGAAATGACAGTTGATGTCCAACGATTTCATGTTGTTCGGTTCGATGTATCCGCGGTCAACGCTGGATGTGGACCAAGCGGCGAGGTCGGGAACAGGGTTACCATTCTGGATGCGATAAATGTAATCCGTCGGGAAACCAGGGTGGGATGTTCCGTCAGTGGTGAACTCGGTAACGATACCGTGAGCGGCGACCAGTGTGACGAATGCACCTGCAAAGCAGATGGTGGGCTTGAAGTGCATTTTGAAGCTGGTGTTGATGCGTGGCGCAGGATTGATGGATCTTGAATGAGTGTCACGAAAAAAGCTCTGCTTTGCTGTTGTATGAAAGACAATTGCAAGGTGAAAGAATGTGAAGTAGTGTTAGGGAGTGAATAGAAAGAGTCGATGATGTTGGGAGTGCTTCTTCGAGGGTCGGATGACAGCAATTATACATGACTGTGGTGAAAATAATTGACCTTGTTAGCCAGCGTGATCCAGGTATCCCACGAAATAAACCCTAACACACATAAACTCCTTAATCTATTCATCTATGCCTGGGTTGATTGCACTCCCACATCTTTTAGCGCTTGTAGCCTGCCCGAAATGTCAGCCTAATCTGAACGTGTAAGCCACGGGCGAGATCACACCCATCGATACAAGCCTTACGATATCACGTGATTCATTATATCCAGTGGGGAGTGCAATATGGAAGGTTCTTGGAGATCGGTAAACTACGCGAGTTTCAGAAACCAGCCCACATGGCCCACCCAGGCGCATATCAGGGCATGAATTGAGTGTTTCAACAGACGACTGGTCACAGTCGCTTCCAGTGCCCGACTTGCGCTATGAGCATGCTGCATCGAGATGTGGGGCACCTTGTAGACAACATCAGAGTGGACTCTTGTCAATCATGGCCTGGGCGAGATTACCTAAGCGGACGGTGCTAAACGAGTTTCCACTCAAACTCGACAGCCGGAATTGAGAGCAACTCCGGCTTCGTGCTCCACCGAGAGAATCTGGACCAGTGACCAGTTGTACAACTTCATGAGCCCTCGGGTCATAGCTTCTGCCAAGCACCAAGATCGCTCGGCACGAAGGTGTTTACTATCTTGAACATGACACTCACAATCATAGTGATCAGTCTCATTAGCATATGGGACCAGCAAATTCCCCGTTTCCATAACGGCCCTGGGCTAATCTCAGCAATGGATTCAGAATCATTATCTATAACGAGCCGAATCTAGTGCTCATGTTAGAACAATCACATTTCATTCTAGTCAACAAAGCCCAACTACTGCAACCAAGATGCCACTGATTTGACAGTATAGTCCCAAATAGCATCGGGAGCACCTTGATCCTGCAATCGCTCTAACAACTTGTCTTGCTGCAGGATTTCCATCACGTCATTCACAGCAAACAATGTCCCTCCAGTCTGGTGGTTCATAGCCGAATCTGAAGAACGTGCTCCCGGTACAGCAACACCTTTGCCGCCATACTCTGCACTGGTCATCAGGTATAGCACCTTCTGCCCAGCTTCCTCCACAGTCCATCGTCTAGATACGCCGCCCTGAGGTCCAGCAGACGGAGGTCCCGAGGGTTTCTGGTCGCCCCAGCTTTTTCGTAACAGATTGGTAGCAACCGAACCTGGATAGGCATGAACGAAGACGATGTCTTTGTTCTCAGGCTGTTTCGCAAAGCGTTCCATGGTCAGAGTTACCATGGTCGCTACATGCCGAGCGTACGTAGGGACGTCGAAATGCCCCGCCTCTTTCAGGCTCAAGTCGTCAAGAAACAAGTCGGTCGATTCTCTTCCAGCGGCGAGCATGCTAATGACACGTGCTCCGTAGCTAGAGCCTGCTGCAGCGCGCAACTTTGGGAGGAGGCGCGAGATGAATACAAAACGGCTGTAAAGGGCCACGGCGAAGGCTAATTCGAGGCCTTCCTCCGTTTCTAAAAAGCTGTCAGCATTCGTTGATCGTGAAATAGCAGTTTGTACACACCTTGACGTCCAGTGAAAGGCAAGAAGCCGGCAGAATGGTAAAAAAGATCGATCTTCTGTTCTCTCCTGTTTATGTCATCTGTGATGCGCTTGACTTCTGACATCAAAGATATCTGGCCTTCAATATAGATCAATTCAGCATTGGTGTTAATTGCATGAAGCTCATCAACAATGTGCTGGTGCTGTGTTCGATCGCGGCCAACAATGTAGATTCTCAAAGGAGAGCCCGTGGACACCAGCTCGTTGAGTGCATTTCTGCCGATGCCGTCTGTTGCGCCCACAAATACGGCTGTGCGTGGAGTTGTTGCTTCAACGATCTGAGAGTTCGAGTGTTTGATCGGTGTCAAGATATCCATAGTTACGACGAGACCTTGTTGGTTGCACAGTCAATACAAAATGCATATCGCAATCTTATAGACCTACGGCATTCACTCAAACATCCACGGGTATTCGGGCTTTCGAAAGTCCGCATTCATGTTGGACTGGAAGCTCCGAGCATTGGTGTTGCTAAGGCTTGCCCTGGCTAAGAACCCCGGGTTTGTCAGCGAAAACCAGCCCCAGTCAACAGGCCGTTTGGCCAAGAAACCTTATCCTTACCAACTTGAAGCCAACGACCGAAAACACCAACAATTCATGACAAACAGGATCGAAAAAATCAACGAGCCGAAGATCGCTTGTAATTAGTGCAAATTAGCACAGGTTCAAGCAAGATATTGGAACTCAATGAGTACCAGCACAGCATGATCTCGCTTGGTCATGCAAACAGCGGTCCAAGATATTTGGTATTTTTTGGTGTCAGGCATTAACGTGACCTAGTCAATTACCTGCAAAAAGAGTCAAATATAAAGAGGCGTCACCTACCCATTGCCAATCTCATATCAACTCGGCAACTTCTATCATCATTTCTGTCGCAAGCATTCTATCGACTAGAGAATCTAGTCACTGTTTCTTGGGAACTATACGGGACCCTTCGATATTAGTTCCATACACGATGTCACGCGCGATCCTTATCACCGGTGCAACGGGCAAGTAAGGCGGCGCCGTCGTCGATGCCCTCTTGAGTCGAGCTTCATCGGACTTCTTGCTACTCGCGGTCACGAGGAACGCCAACTCTCCCTCTGCGAAGCGCCTGGCAGCCAAGTCATCCTCGGTCAAGATTGTCGAGGGTGATCTCGACGCGGCTCCAGCACTCTTCCAGTCCGCCAGAGCCTGCGCTGGCACCGTGCCGCTTTGGGGGTTGTTCTCCGTTCAGGCCATGGCCAACTCCAAATCGGATCAGGAGGTCGTGCAAGGCAAAGCTTTGGTGGACGAAGCCATAAAAGCCAAAGTCAAGCATTTTGTCTACAGCAGCGTCGAGCGTGGTGGCGACGAACGATCTTGGAACAATCCTACTCCCGTGCCGCACTTCATCACGAAACATAAGATCGAGCATCACCTGCGCGACTCGGCAATGAGCAATCAAAGTAGCATGGGCTGGACGATCTTGAGACCTGTTATTTTCATGGACAACATGGCGCCCGGGTTTTTCGGCAAAGTCTTCCTGACAATGATTCGCGACATCATGGGAGAAAAGCCACTGCAATGGATTGCAACCAAAGATATTGGCTTTTTCACAGCCGAGGCGTTTCACAAACCCGATGTTTGGAACAAGAAGGCTTTCGGTCTGGCTGGTGACGAACTCACCTTCTCGCAGTTGAGCCGAAAGTTTGAAAAGACGACCGGTGCGCCGGTCGGTACAACCTTTGGGCTGTTTGGCAAGGCATTAAAGCATGGAGTCGCAGATTTGGGTGTTATGGTTGAATGGTTCAAGCAGGAGGGCTACAAAGCCAATATGTCAGAAGTGAAAAGGTTCCATCCTGCTGTCATGGGCATGGAAGAATGGGTGGGCAGCAGTGCCTTTGCCAGACGACGTTAGGGAATTCTCATAGACATCTAATTTTCCACTTTGCCACCTTCGATTTTCAGTTGTGTTGCCGTGCTTTTGCAATCTTTTTCCTCTACTAGTAGGTATATCATGAATCCAACTTACGATGGTGCAAGGTGTCTCCTTTGTTCTCCCTTAAATGATTGTGGTAATGAGAGTTTTCGACCTCGCGTTTTCGATCGGAATCCAAGAGACTGCTACCAGGATGCGGACGTTGATCTTGGATGATATATTCGTGACGCTCTCGCCGTATGTATATTAATGCTCAACGACCTGTATGCCTCAATCACTGTCTAGACTATGGTCTCATTAGCAGATAGACAGCTTCCATGAACTCCCTATCAGTATCGTACTTGAAAGTTTACATGTGCTGATCGACCCACCATCTCCGAATCACGCCAGACCTCTCCATCAATCCCACCCCTCCCCATAGCTCCTGACCCGACTCCAGTAAAACGGCTTGTCGTTCCGCAGCGCAAACTCGCCCCAGTCGTCACTCAGGCGGTTGTAGCTCCAGAAGCCTTTCCAGCTCAGCTTGTTGTTGCGCGCGCTCTTGCCCGCGTGGCTCAGGCCGAGCTCTAAACGGTACGTGTAGCGCGGCACGACGCCTTGCGTGTCGATGTGCACGGTCCCCTCGGCTTCGACGTCTTCTCCGGTGGCGTTGTCGCTATCGTTGGCACTCCGGAGCGCCGCGGGACCAGATAAGCGCCACCGGCCTTTGAGCGCGTCTTTCATCACTGCACCCGGGAGGAGGCCCGTTGGCCTCATCTTGGGGTCGAGGTTCTCTTTCGTCAGGTGGTGGACGACGTCGACGGGCTCGGCGGTGGTGAGCAGCGAGATGGCGGTGCCATCGCGGAAGAAGCGCAGGTAGCGGAAGTAGGTGACTACCAGAATCGGCGCGCCCCAGGCGAGACTGTTGCTGGAGTGCGCTCCGGGCCGGTTGTAGTTCACGGTGCTGATGTAGCAGCCGTTGAAGCGCAAGCGCGGGCGCGAGCGGAACATTTGGCGCCAGGAGGGGTAGGGTTTGGGGATGAGGGAGAGGGTGTGGGCTAGGGAGCGCGTGACTGGGTCGATGGGGTTTTTGTCGAGGTCTTCGACTTCGTCGTCTGAGTAGGAACCTAGATAGCGAGGAGTTATATCGTCGCCATCTTCAAGGGGTTGTCCTTCGATGGTGGTGGCGTAGTCGTAGCGCATTGCTGCGAAGCCGTATTCGTTTCCGAGGGTTACGCGCTTCCAGATGCTTTCTTCGGTGAGGACGAGGTAGGCCATGCGTTTGCAGACTTGGGCCATACGAGCGAAGGAGGCGACATCTGCAACGGCTAGCTCGAGGAGGATGTGAGAGAGGATTTCTTCTGGGATCTCAGCTAGTGGACATGGCTTCTGTGGTGAGAAGTCTGTCTCTGGCGGCTCAGGCTCGATTCGGAGCTGTGAGAAATCGTCGACGAGTTGTTTGAGGGTTGCTGGTATGGCAGGAGGAGCTGGCTGCTGCGGGGCTGATGCTTTTGTCTGATCTACAGAAGTGGATGCTGATGCTGTGGGAGCAGGCTTGGGCTTTGTGAACATGGACGCAGGGAAATGCTTCTTCTTATAGTGCTCGTGCACATTATCGTCGAGCTGCGACTTACCTCAGCATGATGTCTACAGTAGGAGGATGGATGAGAGGAGAGTGGGACCAACTTTGAAAGCTTTTCGATAGTGCTTCAGACTGTCTCCAAGCTGACCGTGAGTTTCCTTCTCAACGGCCTTCTCATAATGTTCCAAGGCGGAGCTGGGCTCTTGAAAAAGCTTTGCTCTCTCATGTTCCTGGCCTTCAGCGCCTAGCTTGAGTGCCTCTTCTTTGTCTGGGAGGTCATGATATGGCTTTGGGGCCAGTTCCTCACTCTCGAACTCGTCTACTTTCTTCGTGGGCGCTGAGCCAGATGCACTTGGTCGGGCTTGTACGGTGCTCTTCCTTCTTTGTTGTGGCCTCAGTCGCTCGGGCGATGATGGTTCTTGAGGAGCGTGAGGAGGTTGAGGCTCTCTATTACGCGACTGCACTTCCTCCCGCCATCTGCGCCGAAAGGCCTCAAGTTCAGCGGCGTTTTCGGGGACAGGCTCGTTGTTCATCGTTGTGTTCAGGTATGCGAATATCTTTAGGGGTCACGTGAAGCTCATGTTTGTCTCGTATGCAGGGTGTGAGCGTGGCTACCGCGTGCAGCAGGCTATTATGGGTCAATTTAACAAAGACTGTCGTCGGGCGAGGCTCACGCGGTCGCTCCTACAGTCTCTCGGTGACGACACCGCAAGAAGATCAGATAAAGGGATAGCCCTTATCTCTCACCATCTTCCGATTGCGGAGAGAGATGCGCTACTGCGATACGCTAGCTATGATTTTGGGGTGACGCTCATGAGTTTTGGCCCGCGTTTGGCCGCAGGCATGGCTTTTGTTGCGCAGAGAGCCCTTTGCCTTTGCGCCCTACACACCACTCACTCACTGCTACCAACACCAACCTCATTTCCATCGCATACCCAATCGCACGAACTTCGCGCTGGCAATACCCACATCTGCAACACTACGCATCCGACTGCATCCACTTCCGCCACCTGGACCCGGAGACGATAGCTCCCCGCTTTGCCTGGAGCGGAACAGCAAAAGGAGGACGAGATCAAGATTGATAGACACGCCATGGCCTCGCTACACACACAGGGACAACCGCACGATAGAATACTCTCGCCGTCCGGCAATGGCGCCCTCGACATGCCTGCCGAACCCAACCTGATCGGCAAGCCCGTCGAGGTCACAACTTCCGTTACACAGAAGATGCTATCGGCCACCACAGGCTCTCTTCTGACCTCATTATTGGGTACGTACAATGTCTCCCCGGCGAGCGGATACCCATCTCATCGTGCTCCTGCTCATTCCGCATACCTCAACAACCACTAACACATCCTCCCAGTAACACCTCTTGACGTTGTCCGCGTGCGCCTGCAAGCCCAACCAAGTCCGTCTCCCTCCATCCGTCTGCCCTCTTTCGTTCAGCTCCCCCCCGACCTCGGCGTGAGTGCCTGCTGTCGCGATGTCTTCTGGGTGCAAAACCAGTCCCAATTCTGCGTTGCTGCGCCTTCACCCTCCGCCGCCGCCTTAAGCCCGGCAATGTCCGCCGCAGCCTCTGACTGTGCGGCAGAAGAGACCCAGCGTCGCACCATAAACTCCACCATTGATGGCCTGCGTAAGATCACTCGTAACGAGGGCATCCTGACCCTATGGAGAGGCCTCACCCCAACACTCATGATGGCCGTGCCTGCCAACGTCATCTACTTTGCTGGCTACGACTGGCTACGAGGAAGCCCCAACAGCCCTATGGCCGGCAGGATATCAGACAACTATGCTCCACTCGCTGCAGGATCTGTTGCACGCGTCGCAGCTGCCATTGTTGTCAGCCCCATTGAGATGCTCCGCACCCGCATGCAGGCTACTCAATCGCAAGAGAAGGGTGTCATGCGTTCAACACTAATCGGTATGCGTGACGTTGTCGCTGCAGATGGATACTCCTCACTTTGGCGAGGTCTGACCCTTACTCTCTGGCGTGATGTTCCCTTCTCAGCCTTTTACTGGTGGGGTTACGAATACGGCCGCGAGCGCCTGCATCAAGCGCGCGAAGCTTCGGAGCCGCACTCAGTGCTAGGTCGGGCACGCAGCCGTAGTGAGCTCTCTCACACTACAGTCCTGGCAGACTCATTCATCGCCGGTGCCGCATCTGGTGGTATTGCCGCCTTCTTCACTACGCCCTTCGACGTTGGCAAAACACGCCAGCAGACCGTGCTGCAAGATGGCGCTGCACGAGCCAAGGATCTGCCTGAAAACCGCACTATGCCCCGTTTCCTGTGGCACATCTACCGCAAGGAGGGCATGTCCGGTCTTTTCCGCGGCTGGGCGGCTAGGTGCCTGAAAGTCGCACCGGCTTGTGCGATCATGATCAGCAGCTACGAGGTCGGCAAGAAGCTGGCTGGCACCGTCAACGAGAAGCGAGAGGACTGAGCATGTTTACATCCAACGATATACGGTGCCGCCCTTCGTACGCTCTCCACCAAGAGTAGCGAAAGAACTGCACACCACCACCACTGCATCCGACCGGCGTTTCTACACCTCATATGATACTGGCCGATTGGCCACAGCGGAGACCTTGTTTAGGCACGCAACGCATCACACTCGCATTTTCTGCATTTTGTTACATCACAAGCGCTGGCGTTCGGGGAGGCGGCTTGCAATCTTTTCTTTTTTTGTCTCTGTGGTGGAAAGTTGGAGACTTGACTTGGAGTTGATTTGAGCAAGGGAGCAAAGGGCGGCTGTACAAGGACGGAAAGAAAATCACTACTCAGGCACGCCTAGTATGGCGTTGAAGCTGCCGCAGGCATAGAGCAAGTGAGAAGATAGGAAGACGCTTGTAACCATATAATCGAAACTCAAGCTTTGACAACTCATTCTTTTCGGGCCTGGCTTTAATAATCGGCCAAATGATCTACCTGACAGACTGTGGAAAGGTTGTGATGGTGGGCGAGACGGTTCTCACAGCCATACCCATATATAGCGAATAAGACGAATTTCTTTTCCCATTTTCACGACACATGCAATCTGCCGTGCCGTATATCCTACACAACAATAACAGCAATCGCCACCACCAGCCAACATCCCAATCCCAACCTTAACACTTCAAATTCACCCCTCTCCTCTTCTCCCCCTCCCGCCACTCAAACATCACCTGCGCGCCCACAAACAACGTCGCGCACGCCCCGAGCAAAAACACCCTGCCGCCCCAGGAGTCCACGATCCCCTCCACCAAACCCTTCAGCCCGTCGACGCCGACCGCGAAGCCCACCAGGTTCGCCGCCATCATCATCAGAATGTTGCCGACGGCGCCCAGCCCGCACAGCACGCGGTGCAGCTCGGGCCTGTCCTGCCACTTCTTCGCCGGGAAGGCGAGCGTGGCGAGGACCTCCGGCAGCACGAACAACACGATCAGCCAGCCCCAGACCAGCAGGCGCAGGTTGATGTCGTGCCACAGTGCGACGAAGGTGAAGACGGCGGTGAAGTTTGCCACGGCGCGGACTTTGCTGCCGCGGCTGCCGCCGAGCGGGATGTAGACGTAGCGCGTCACCCAGCGGTTGAAGCTGCGGTGCCAGCCGCGCCAGAAGGCCAGCGCGGAATAGTTGTCGCTGACGCAGCGCACCATGTTCTCCGGCGGGTCGATGCCGTCGAGGAGGGACCAGAGGCGGAAGAAGCGCCAGGGGAGGAGGAGTTTGAGCCATATGACGTGCAGGTTGAAGTAGCCCAGCATGCTGAGCTGGAAGGGCGTGTAGGCGCTCCAGGTGGGGTTGGATTTGCTGATGGCGACGGCGTAGAGGTAGTGCAGGACTAGCTCCATGGTGAGGAGGCAGATGAGAAAGCGCAGGGCGTAGAGGGCGGTGCGCTCGCGGTTGATGGAGGGGAGCTGGTAGCGTTGTTGGGAGATGTAGTCGTTGAAGGTGAGGATTGGGCCAGCTAGGTAGAGGGGTGAGTAGAGGACGTAGGCGATGTAGTTGCGGAAGCTGAAGTCTTGTGGGCTGGGAGGGGTGTCGATCCTCTCGCGCTCTGAGTAGTTGGCGGGATCAATGTTCTTCTTCTGAAGTGCGTTAGCTTCGTTTCGCATTGCAGCGATGATTGTTGTCTTACTTCCACGGGGCTCACAGCTCTTCGATCGAAACTCCAATAGTAGTCGAAGTTGAAGCTGATAAGTCGCAATACGCAGATGTTGAAGAGAATTTCCCATCGGGGTATCAGACCGCCATAGCTATCGACCCACTCACCCCAGTTTCCTGTCGGTGCATCGCCAGCTTTCGACGTCGGAGGGGGCAGGAGTAGAGAGACGACATCGGAGAATTTATAACCATTGCACAGCTCGTTGGCAAACAGAATCGAGATGTTGAAGACCCAGGTAGCAGCAGGGACGTATTGACGGGGGAGTGCTGTGGCGACCTGATAGTTGACGTACAGGATGGCGAACACTTTTGCAGCAGAGACTCCATGTAGTGCCAGGATGAAGATCACAGCAAAGCCAACATCGAATCGGATGCGAGACTCCTTGCGTGCTTCTACAGCAGCTGATCCATCTAGTTTCGTGGCGGAGCCGGACTGGACCGATGATGTGTTCTATACTCAACGGTCAGAATCCGTTTACCGCTATTATAGTATGCAAGACTTACTGTGAGTCGTTCACATGATTTCCTCAACAGTGGATGCAGTACAAGAACCAATGCCATGTACGGTATGTTGTCACGGAAACCCCGGTATTGGGCATCTGAATTGTCGACTTTACGACCGGGGATCCAGCCAGGCTCCAGCAGGCCCTCGTAGTGCTTGTAGCTCGAGTGCCATGGTCCAGAAACATCATATACCGATTTCACCATGAAAAAGGGGATGATCAGGAAGCACAGATAATAGAAGTAATACTCTGGAGTGTTCCATTTCGACGGCTTAGCATCTGGCAGTCGTTGGCCGGTCTTGGAAGCGAATCTAGTGTCCAGCGTCTCGGCCTTGTATAGGCGGCCGAGGAAGCCCATCTTGCACGGATTGTCGAGAGTTTTGGGGTTGTCGAAGTTGACGTCGACGTGGTCTCGCTCGTGGAGACACGCCTGGGATGGCCCCCCAAATAGAGTTGCTAGCTAGCGCCCGCTGGTGCTGCAATGCTGCGCTTTCGCGACTGGGCCCTCTGCGAAACGCGCCTTATTCCACCACCAACATCTTTGCGCCGCGCTCTGCCATACCCACCATCACCATTGCACGTGACCATCGACCACTTCAACCAAGGCACTGGAGTCTGGAGTTTCTGATTATACCACACATCGCGATCGACACGTGACGCCGACATGGCAACCATCCCTCCCACTCAGGCACCAGGCACCGCTGAATATGCCGGAGGTATGCGTCTAGTAAACTGCTCAATTGCCCATGCACACATGTGTCTGACTCTTGCTCTTAGATGAAATCGGTGCCCTCATCCTCGACCCTGGCAGTCATTCCACACGCGCTGGCTTCGCTGGAGAAGATACGCCAAAGTCTGTAGTCCCAACCAGCTACGGCGTGCTGCCCACCGGCGAGCGCCTCTTTGGCGAAAATGCAATTCACCTGCCCAGAGCGGACCTCGAGATCAAGAACCCTTACAACTCGGACGGAATCGTGGAGGACTGGGAGACGGCGACGAAGCTATGGGAGTACACGATCACATCACGACTTACGGGCGCACGACAGACTCCACCTAGCAAGAACGGATTGAATGACGCGAAAGACGAAAATGGCGATACGAACATGGATGAGGGAATGGAGCAGCTGGAAGAGCAGGAGAAGCCATTGCAGGAGTTCCCGCTGCTCATGAGTGAGCCGGCATGGAATCCCGCAAAGGAGCGACAGAAGACCATTGAGATTGCAATGGAGGAGTGGGGTGTACCTGCCTTCTTCTTGGCTAAGAACGGTCAATTAGCAGCGTAGGTGGATATGTATTCATTGGTGACGTTACTTGCTAACGACTTGCAGATACTCACAAAGCAAGGCCACGGCACTTGTGGTTGACATTGGAGCTCTGAACACATCAGTCACCGCACTTTGGGATGGCATGGTGCTGCAAAAGAGTAAGTTGCTCATGCATTCTAGCTCCATGTTCTTTAGTGATTATCACACCATGCTGACCAATCTCAAGGCTTGCAACACACACCTCTCGCCGGCAACTGGTTAAACGAACAGATCCGTATCATGTTTGCCAACAACCAGCCGACCGTACCTCTCGTACCACACTACATGGTTAAGTCAAAGACCCCAGTCGATGCCAACGCACCCAGCTCCGCGACCTACGTGACATTCGACAAGCCTCCTACCGACTCGTTCCGTAAGCTCGAGGAAGAGCGTGTTCTCACATCTTTCAAAGAAAGCGTCGTCCAAGTGTGGCAAGGCCCCGGACGTCTCGAGTCACCCGCCAGCCAAGGCGGCGTGGCCAACAGCGATTACGTCAAAAACATGCCTCCCAAACCCTTCGAAATGCCCGACGGCTGGAACACAGTGTTTGGCCTCGAACGCTTCAAGGTCGCCGAAGGCCTGTTTGACCACAACGCCGCATACTCCGACGACAAGACCAAAAAGCCTACCGGCGAGCAGACCATCATCTCCGTCGTCAACAAGGCTCTCCAGGCCGTCGACGTCGATGCCAGACCGGTCCTGCTCAACAACATCATCCTCACAGGCGCGGGCTCGCTCATTGATAAGCTTCCTGAACGTCTGCAAGCGGACATTCAGGCCATGTACCCCAACCCTAGGGTGCGTGTTCTGGCCAACGCAAACAGCGTGGAACGCAAGTATGGCGCTTTCGTTGGTGGCAGTGTTCTCGGCAGTCTAGGCAGTTTCCACCAGATGTGGGTGAGCAAGGAGGAGTACGCGGAGCACGGCGCGCAGATCGTGGAAAAGCGATGCAAATAAACGAGGATGTAATCAGATGTCGTACTACGCTGCTTGCGCATTGATCAAACTACCAGTAATGTCTGACTATCCTGCTTTTGAAGAAATATACTACCCGCTATGCAGCAGCTCGCAAGCCCATTTGCCCTTGATGAAAGGCTTCAGCACAAAAAAAAGGGTTCCTCGATAGTACTGATAGTGTCCAATTACAACTGAGTAACTGTGAGTGTTCCCCGCCAGGGGGAGACATGGCATCCACAAGATACGTGCAGGATTGAACACTACAGCTTGGTGGGACTAAAACCCGCGAGGTCAGTCGAACAACTTTGGCAAAGTGGCGCGTTAACCGTTAGGCTAGAGCAACCGCTTTTAGTTGTTGATGATATGGGGAGCGCAACACACATTGAGTAGCTTGCTTTGCTTTGTCAGTTGTGCTCACTCCCTCGGGGCCCTGGGCAGTGACTTTGTTTGAGCAAGACGGACTAGCAGCTCGCCGGAACGCTATGTGATGGATGTACGGATGCCCGTGTGTGTGAACGGTACATATATGGATTTTCATTCATGACGTTAAGAGGGAGTTGGCCTTGATGAGGTGTGAACGTGTATTCGCTGGGCTCCAGAAACAAGCCGCGCGAAGTAATAATTTGTTGCTCACTCTTTCCAGCAGCGCCTACCTATCACCTGGTGATCTCGAGATGCACTTACCTCTCAAGAGATACGAGACTTGCACAGCGGCAAGGGTGCTCCTCGTAACGCTGGAGCATCTCCACCATTGCAAAATATGCAATACTCTCAACATCAATGCTAATATCACACGGCGTACTTCATCTGTGCAGCAGTGATCCAACGATGTGAAAGCTTCTTAGCGGCAGCGACTATCACTACAGGGCATCATCACCGCACGAGAATAAATAGGGGAGGTAGCAGGGCATGGCACAGCCAACAGTGCGCAAGAGACCAGCTGGGTACGCTGCGATCGGAGTACGTTTCCCTCACCACCTCACATGCTGGTGAGGACTGCAACTGACCGCAATATTTCGTAAGCCGATCATCTACAACGACAGCGACCGCAGCGACTCGAGCAGCAGCGAAGATGGCGCCGACCTCCGCCGTGATTCACAATGGAAATCTCCCCCTGCTCCTCAATCACCAGCCAAAACAGCCGCGGTTGAGATGCCGACATCTTGCTTTGGGCACTTTGACCGGTTTGATATCGAGTATGCGCCGAGACCCAGAACGAGAGCGAGGGTGGTGGTGTACCATGATGGGCCTGACGCTGCTTGGTCGAATACCTCTGCTCTGAAGGATGCTGGGATATCGAGTCGGGACTTTGCTGCGCGGTGTGGTATTGGAGGGACGACGTATTCGGTGGAGGACAGAAACGCTGGAGCCGCTGCTCAGCGGTACACGGAATCGACGACTTCTTCGATGCAGGATGCAGATGCAGCTACTGATGAGGAGGGAGTGGCACGAATCGAGCAGCGCGCGACATCGACTAGAGCTCCGCTGGAGGATGAGGCGTTTACAACGGACGACGAAGGAGGGAAATATCCATCGCCGTGGAACATACTCACGTCGCTCCGAGTATTAGATGAGGCGGAACGACAGCCGCAAGCAGAAGATCTGTACTTTGCTTCGCGATTGGCTGCGACATGTGTGATACTTCTGCGAGACGGGCTGGAAGAGGCGGCGCAAGTGCTAGGTCAGTGGAGCATCAATCTCGTTGGCAGGCGCCATTGGTATAGAACGGTTGAGACCTATATCACCACACCCAGAGATGAGAACGACAACGGTGCTTGGATGGCGTATCTGCTAGGAGAGGTTAATATCAACCTACGCAAATTCGACGACGGCAAGGCCAAAGAGCTCAGGGACTTTGTCGGAGAGTTGCAACAAGTTGGCATTGTACCTCCGCCTGTAGTGCCTCAGGAGACGCAAGATGAAGCTCTAGGCGGTCAATCATAATGTCGGGTGAGATGGTTGGTAGGCCAGGGAATGCATCGGGAGCAAGGTGCCGGTTGGCGCAAAGTGAAAAGGGCGCTGGAATGCTCAGCATTTGCTTGGACACGGCGAGGCTGAATGCTTGGGTGCCTCCACAAAGCTGTCGATAGCCAGGAAACTTCGATTTCCGCAGGGTTTGCCTGCTCTCCGGAAGCCTGTCTGCTGGTATTCGATGCATTGGTGGGTGATGTAACCAGGTTTGCCAGTGAGATACACCATTTGTTGAGTGTTGGCATTTCTGAACACAGCCCAGCCTGCCGAGAGAATCTGATGTTACAGGCAACAAGATTAGTACTCACCACCTACGTTGATGTCGACAAGCAAGCAGCTCTTGTCTCCACTACGTGACAGCCACGGCAACGCGTACCCGCATCCTCCTCCTACCACCGTGAGTCAAGCGTGAGACCCTATCAAAATGCACCTTCACTGATCAAGAACCACTTTGCCGAGCCATTGGCCGCGTACATGTTTGGTTGTAAGTGGATCACCCCGACGTCGAGTGTGGAGAAGGACTCCAGACCGTACATCAGCTCGCGGTCTAGCTTCAAAGTCCGTACTGCTTGACTTGCCCCTAAAAGGCCAGGATGAAGTTTGAATCTAGACTGCGAGATCAGTCGAGTCGAGGCGTCAATTTCTAGGCGCCATCTCCGCCAGCCCCGATGAATTCCCAGGGCGGCCATGCCATGAATCGTCGTTGGCTGTCGATCACTGCATTAAGTGATTTCTGCGCACCCGGGCTGATATCGCCAAGGCATGCGGGCGCAGGCGGGGAGATCTTGCGTCCGTGAAGGTACAGTAGCATCACTTAGGGTGTTTCTGGATTAGGTTCCGGAGTTGAGAGGGAGAGATTTCAAGCTGAATATCTGGTGGTGACTCGAGACGAGAACATACATGATACACTAGGCCTGGCAAAATCGGTCAAATGCCGACGCACATGGACGCAAACGCTTTGATCATCTCCGGGGTCATTTGTCTGGGGCCGTTTGGGGTAGTGACGGTAGTGTCGTGTAAGCGTCGAATGGCAGTGTGGCACGGTGGTGAAAGCGTCAGTGCGTATCTGCCCGACGCTCTGGAACTGGCAGTTGTTCTGCGCAGATTTGATCTGATGAGATGAATGAGATAGGCAAACAGCGTGGGGGAGGGTCTTTCGAAGAGAGATCTTCACCCCTAACACCCATTTGTGCCATCATAGCCTAACAGCTAGACAGCTAGCTGAGCAGAACGTGTCACCAGCATGAGGCGCAGCAGCGGCAGCACGCCTCAACAAACGTCTGATCTGGTCCTCATTGTTATCGTCGTCGTTGTGGACTGAGACGATGATGATGTAGATGCATCCACTACTTGCAAGGATGCCATCATCCCACGCGCCTCCAGACCAATCTATACACTTCCTTGACCCTTGGGTACTGCGTGCAAGCTGCGCAAGGATTGGAAGCTTGCCGTTATCTTGCTTCCGTTTGCTCTGCTGCTGTCCTCCCACAAGCACTCCGGCGCCGAAGTCAAGCGCAGATCCGTCATGGCATGCGCCCTTGGCAAGCCATACCAAGACCTTTTTCTTTGATCTCTCGTCTCACCCATGCGCTCATCGGTCAAATGCCGCCGGGTCCATAACCCGGTCGGTGTCAGAGACTGCTTGTGCTTGTGCATGTCTTGGGTGCTGATGATGCTTTGGACGGAGCGAGGGGTGCTCGCAGGCAGGCAGCTAGATGCAATCCGGTGTGGTGGATAAATCCAATGCCAAATACTCGGATTATTATTGCAATCCAGTCAGTCCCCTTTCGTCTCGTCTCGGCGTGCACCATTTTGCACTGCCCTGCTACCCTCCTCAACCCTCCCTGGCCCGCGCCACCCGCTGTAAGCATAATCATCCTTCACTCCTTTTGCGCTCCTCCTCCTCCTCCCATACAGTACTCCCAAGCACGCCACCGCCCTGATATGTGCCCAGCGCCCAGTAAACAGCAACGCCTAGGTCGTCCACTCGTAGTCCACTTGTATTCGTGGCAGCACAGCGGCGTGTCGCGCCGGCCACCCGCGACAACCATGCGTTGCACACACGGCCCCTTGGCTGAGTCACGGACGACGAGACGCTGTCTTGCCAGAGAGTGTGTGCTTACATACATGCGGCAGAGATAAGGGAAAAGCAGGGCAAGGGCTGTTGCAGGTGGTCTTGGCGGCGCCAGCAAGGCTCCACCGTCAACCTCACCCGTGGGTCGCTTCCGTGCTTGCTTGCCCAAACGTCTATCTGCCTACCTTCAGCGTGCCCGCGTGGCTTCCAGCTCGAGGAGTGGCTCGAGTGGTGATGCTTTTGCGCCTTTCTTTATCCACTGCGTGCACATCACTTGTGCTCGGCGACCCACCGCTGCGCACGGGGGCGCGCGTGCATCTCATCACCACCCAAGCCAATGTGAAACCGGGCACACATGCTACTGCTACGAACTGACTTTTGGGGTGTGCGACGCCGTTGCCGTTGCTCTTGTCGTCGCAGCCTAGTCGTCGTGCCCGCCCGTGGCCGCTGAGCGGCGATGACTCGTGACGGCGCAGCGATGCATGTTGAACGCTTGGCCCGCGACTCTCTGCGTGCACGCACCGGTATGCCATGAGAGGCGGCGGCGGAAGGAAGGTGCGACCTCCTTGTCGGAGCCCATGATGGACAAGCACAGATGGGGTGCGCGGCTCATCGCGGGGGGACACCTTGGGATCGGGTTGCTTGTGGATGGATGGCCATTATATGTATGTATATATGCCCGCGAGCCAAAAGCATAGATATAGTCTCACCTCGCCCTCTCATTCGCACTCCCGTCACATCATCCCCCATTATTACCTTCTCCCACGGTCCAGACGTTCGACTCGTTCTCCGGTACTCTCTCTCACTCTCTTCACCTCTGCACTCCCGTTGCGAACGCCACACTCGTGTCGTATCGTCGTCTGGTCACATCACCGTCACCGTTCACTCGCTCAGACCTGCTGCCTACCCATTGGCCTCGACCCGCGGTCCGCCTTCCGCCACCTCCTACCGCCGCCATGGCACCGCAACAAGAACCCGTCGAGCCTAAGTTGGCCTTCGGCGATGAGTCTCGCTTCACATCCGGAAAGACATCGTTAGACCTCTCTCGTGTCCCTAGTAAGGACAACCTCAAACGTGAAGATGAGAAAGTCGCTCCTGATGACGGGCCCGAACGGCCGCATCTCGAGGCAATGCGCTCACTGTCCGTGGCTTCTGAGAGCAACTTGTATCCTGCAGCTGAGCCCAATTGGCCGACTGAGTGGAGAGCATATGCCTGCTTGCTTGGTGGCTTTCTGCTGTAAGTGTACATCGATGTACTGCTATACCGATACAGCTGCACGTTCTTCTGCAATGCACGTTAGCTGACTTTTCTATCATAGCATGTTCAACAGCTGGGGTATTGTCAACGCTTACGGCACATATGCCTCCTACTACATGCAACACCTTCTCCCAGGTCAAGACATCCTTCTTTTCAACCTGATCGGCTCAACGCAGTCCTTCATCGTTCTGCTCTTATCAGCGCCCGTTGGCCGCTTCCTCGATGCCGGATACCACAGGACGCTCATCGTCACCGGTTCCGTGCTCGTAATCCTCGGACAGTTCCTGCTCAGTGTCTCCGTCGGCGATGGTGGCTATGGTCAAGGCAACTATGGCCTGATATGGTTGACCCAGGGACTGATCACCGGCCTCGGCATGGCATGCTTCTTCGTCACCAGCTCGCAAGGTATGTGTCAAAGGCCTTGACGCTGCAAATAACAGCTCGCTAACAACATCCAGTCGTTGCTACCTGGTTCAGGAAAAAGAAGGGCTTCGCCATCGGTATGGTCGCTTCAGGTGCCAGCATCGCAGGTCTGATCTACCCTTTGATGATCAAGACTCTCATCCAAGAAGTCGGTTTCAACAACGCCCAGCGATACACCGCCGCTCTCACTGCTGCCACCTGCTTGCTTGCAATCTTCGTCGCACGACCCAACCCAGCACATCTATTCCGCAAGCCAGAGACCTGGAAAAGAGTCAGTGTCTGGGTCGACACCCAAGCTTTCCGCAACCACTCCTTCGCCTGGCTCTGTGCCGCCATCGCCTTCCTGTTCTTCGGCTTCTACGCCGTCTTCTTCAACCTCGAGGAGTGGGCAGCCGAGACTGGCATTGGTTACAAAGATGATGCTCGCGGTGGTGGACCTCTTGTGGATGCCGACACACACCCTGACGCCATGCGTGCTTTTTGGCTGCTGAGTATCATGAACGCCACCTCCACCCTCGGTCGTCTCAGCTCAGCCTACCTTTGCGACCACTTCGGTGCCATGAACGTGCACTGCTTCGTCACCACCGTTGCATCGCTCCTCGTACTGATCCTCTGGACTCTCGCCGACACCGTCAAGGCCGCCCTCGGTTTCGTTATTGTCTTTGGTGTTTTCTCCGGCGCCGTCATCGGCCTGCCTCCTGCCTCAGTCGCACACATCCTCGGACCTGACCCCGCCGCGCAAGCAAAACTTGGCCAGTGGACTGGCATGATGTACTCGTGTGCTGCGGTGTTCGCTCTCACAGGTCCCGTCATCGCAGGCCATCTGATCACCGAATTCGCCAACGACTTCCGCACCGTGCAGCTGTGGAGTGGCGCTTGCATGTTCATCAGCGCCTGCTGCATGGGCATGTCCATCTACAGCAAGCACAGGCAGATGACCCACGAGTGGTTCTCCGAAAAGCGTCGCCGCCTGAGCTCCGTCACCAGCGGAACGCTCAGCAAGAGCCGCAGTCGTGGCGGTGTTAGTCAGAGGGAAGAGGTCTAAGCCTTGAGCACTGCTCTTGCTCGCCACGTTCCTATTGCTCAATCAGTTCCACTTTTTTTTTTCCTTTTTCCTTTTGGGAGTCTATCAGCAAGGGCGTTCAGGTCTCCTGCGCAAGGCTACACGCCGGCGCTTCATCGTTTTGAAAAGGCGTTGCCTTTTGGCTGCCGCTTGTTGGCATTTTCGTCGTTGTTTCAGCTTTTGCTTTTTTGCTTCCTTGCTTTCTTTTGCACGGCCTGCTACTGCAGCAAGAGATGGGCATCATTCTTGGAAGAAGTCCTCCGGCGCGAGGCTACGACTTTTTGCATTCTAGCTAGAGAGATATCCCAGGCACGCTTGCTTTCAACATGGAGGCAAGGCGTGAAAGAGATCCCGGAGATGGCTGGTCAGATGGCTTTCTCCGGAATGAAGATGAAAGGTGCTTTTCTAGAAGATGTTCTCCCCCTCTGTATTTCCCAGATCCTGTTTCTATGGCTCTCGATGATGTTGTGGTGTGTAATAGTAGTAACGTTTTGATATGTGTTATGCTCTGCTGGGCACATTTGTTTCGCTCGGGAGTCGTTGTCCATTACGCGTCGGATCACAAGCCACGCACGCAGTATTGATGTGAAATCAATGTTGAATACCATCCCAGGCTACTTGATAGACATAGAAGTGACGTCGAAACAGTAAGTGACCAAAAACACCACACTACCAATGCACGTTCCTTGCTCTCCCCCAAAACTCACCCTCATTTCCTGCAAGCTTGAATCCTTCCATCCGATCCCTTCCTTCTCTGCGTGTGCCAGAACCGTGAAGAAACGAAGCGAGGGCTCGCATTTTCGCGAGAATCTCAACATCTGAGAACGCAGGATCCTTTCTTCGTGCAGATCAACATTTTGCTAATTTGATGAGGACGCGTTTCCTGATTCGGTACTGTATCTTCTCTCGAGTACCTACCTCTCTTTCAAAAGCGATGCTCGTTGAGCAAGCCGACAAAGCCCGACGAGGCCAGATCTCTGAATACCGCCGGCTTTGGTTCCCCAACGAGGGAAGCGAAAAAAGCACTAATCAATGTCAAGAGCTTTACAATTCGGCACTCCGAAGTCAGACGCGTGAGAGTTTTGTTCAGAGGTATGTGGCCGGGGAGTCATGCGAAAATGCTTTCTGCTACATACATCCTAGCACGCACGAGAAACAGACTTCAAACGGCCTTCCAGAAAGCGCGTCGATAAACTTTCTACCTAAGTTCGCGACGTCCTTTTTTCCAACCACACCAGCTACGATGTCGTCCATTTTGCTGCTGACCATGCAGGGGATATGGTACTGTCTAAAGTCACAAGGGTCATCGTTGGACTCGGCGCCTGCGAAGAAATAAATCCCAGGGCGGGGGCGATGGTGCTCGCTGGCAGCAGACATGGCCCTGCCCAGATATGCGATTTGAGCATAATAAACAATACTCAGGAATCCATATTCGCATACAATCGATAGGGCTTTCGGAAAGACCACTGGACACGATATTCACCGACAACCCTTCGCAGACACTCTCATAGTCATTCGTCATTTTATGCGAGCGGCTACAACGGTCCCAGCGGCACATGCGGAATGTACTTCCATTAGTCTGTGCATCTGAACAACCAACTATCTGGTATGGACCCATCGGGCCGTACCTGCTCACGAATATTCCTCGTCTACTGATTTGGCGAGGTGGAGCAAGCGTGCAATTCACGAGAGTATACGTCGGCTATGCCGGGAAGAGGTCAAGCACGCTGGGAGATCTTCCTCTTCCCTCATGATCTGATATCCTTGATCATCAGATAACAACACATCCCCTACAGTCCGACAGGCCCGTAATGCTTACCGACGAAGAACTCTCGAACGAGTCCAAGAAAGCGAGACACTCGTCTCTTTTCGGCTTCCGCTCGGTCTCAACACAAGTCCTGCTCGTCTCTTGCACAGCATTTTGCACCATCGGGAGCTTCAATGCCCTCCAAGGACTCGGTGGTGCGGGCCAGGAGAAGCCATACGTTGCCAATGCTGCTACGGCAATCAACTTCGGGCTCATGGGCATCGTCTGCATGTTCGGCGGTCCTATCGTAACCCTTCTGGGCGTCAAGTGGACACTTGCACTCGGAACCTGCGGCGATCCTCTTTTCGGCGCGGCGGTGTACTGCAACACGAAGTATGGCATCCAGTGGTTCTTGATCTTCGCTGCGGTTTTCCGCGGACTGTTCAGCGGACTGTTCTGGGCCACCGAGGGAGCCATCATCATTGGATATCCTCGCGACGAGTGGCGTGGGCGGAGCATCACTTGCTGGGTTGCTTTTAAGGAGATGGGCAGCATCGTCTCCTCTTCGATAAATCTGGGGCTCAGTGCACACGATAATAAGGCTGGGAGTGTTGGGTTCGAGGTGTACTACGTCACGTTAGCGATCATGTGCCTCGCTCTGCCGATCGCCCTGCTCCTATCGCCAACGAACAGAGTTGTCCATAGGAACGGCGACCACGTCCATCTGGAGCATTCTGGAACGTATCGCCTCGAGTACCGCCGCCTGGGAAAGCTGATCTGTCAGCCGGACGTTCTGCTGATCATCCCGTTCGCCTGGTTCGCGTACTTCTACTACAGCTTCGCCCATACGTTCGTCAACAAAAGCTTCTCCGTGCGCGGCCGAGCCCTCACGTCTCTCCTGACAGCCATCGCCTCCGTCATCGGCTCTTCGGTCATCGCCGTTCTCGCAGACCGCAAAAGATCGCGAAGCACATCACGTTTGATGCTGTTGACGATGACAGTGTTTGGGCTTTGCGTCGGAACCTGGATCTATTTCGCCGTGACGGTCCTCGGCTACACCGGCCCGAGACTCGACTGGAGCGACGACGGTTTTGCACGCCGTGCGATGAGCGTTGTGCTGCTGTTTGTCGCCATGCAGGCTGCGCAGACGTACCTGTATTGGACGGCGTCATTTCTCACGGACACAGTTGGCGACGCTTTCCATCTTGCTGGGCTGGTCAGGGGTGTTGAATCTTTGGGCCAGTGTGTTGCGTACGGCGTCAATTCGTCGGCTACGTCGCCCGTGGTCAGCATTGCGCTGAATCTGGCGTTCTTCCTGATCGGTGCTGTGTGCCTGTCGATACTGCTGGTTCGACGCTCTGGGCAGGTGAAATGCTGAGGGAAGAATCTGTCGGAAGCTCCATTGTTGATCAACGCAAGCACAGAACTGGTTGCAAAAGCAAACAACGAAAACATCCCGAGACCTGTATACTCATGTAACGCTATGTACATAACCCACTGATATCTCTAGAATTTTTGCGCATTGAGTGGACGTACCATAAGCGGAACAGCTACTAGGTTACGTACCAACGGATCCATTCTCTGACTTAGCTAATGCTAAAAGTCAGACGCCGTCGCGGACACCTCAATCTCAAGTACTTATAGAGGTAATATGTCATCGGGGCATCGTCATAAAATGGGTGTGAGAAACCGCTTAGTCACGGCTGGTGCATCAATAACAACCAAACCGGAACAGCGCGTCAAAATTGTGCGCGAAAACTACAAACAACCTTCGCATTGATTCCCATCAGATCACTCAAAGCCACCCCTTTCCATTCGCAGCGCTCAACCCATTGAACCAAACAGCAGCCATCTTCTTGAAGCCCGAGTCATTCGGGTGCAGCGAATCGCTGAGATCCGTCGCCGTGCTGAGAGCAGAGAACATATCCACCACGCTGACCTTCTTGCCAGCTTTGGCACGCGTGTCGACGATGCCCTGCACCTTCGAGTTGAAAGACTTGATGTTCGAGTTCGTGTTCGCGCTCGTGGCCGGGATGATCTTGGCCACGACGACGGTCGCCTGTGGCCACTTGGCCACGACGTTGTCGATCAGCTTGCCGAGGCGGTTGTGCGCGTCCTCCCAGCCGTAAGTGTTGCAGTCGTTCGTGCCGGCGTGCAGCAGGACGACGTTGGGCTGGATGCCGACGTTGGCAACGCTGTTGGCTGCGCCGGAGATCTGGTCGATAAGCCAGCCTGGGTGGCCCTCGTTGTCCTTGTCGGACATGGTGCCGCTCTTCACGGTGCCGACGTAGTCGACTTTGGCGCCGGCGGAGGTCAGGGAGGTGAGGAGGAATTGGCGGTAGCTGTTGCTGGAGGAGCTGCCGATGCCATACTTTTATTTGAGAGAGTTAGAGTTGTGCTGGTCCTTGGATGGGTTGGCTTCGTTGGATTTCGATTGTTGTACTTACGGTGATGCTATCGCCTAGAGGCAGAACGCGGAGGTTCTTCCCTTGGAAGGACGTCTGGCGAGTTTCCAACGTTGTCGTTGGTGCAGCGAAAACCGAGGCTGCTGAGCAAAGGGCGAGGAGGCTCTGGATGACACGCATGTTTGCGAGAGTATCGATGTGACCTGCGTGTACTGTTATGATATGAGTGGTAGATCAGTCGTCGAATAGAGGAAAACCCAAATAATTCATGGACGAAGCGTACCTTTTTAAGTCATCATTTCTTTCCCATCGCTAACGGTCTCGAAACGATTGGCACGTTTCAGTTTGATGTGTTTTTGGTATTTACCCGGACTTGGCGTTTCTGCAGTGTGACCATGTGCATTTGCGCGCTATATGTATTAGAAGGCGGGGTTGATTGATGGAAGTATTGTTTTGTCTTTTTAATTAGCTGCGCGGGTAAGTCAATCCTCTATATTGGTATAGTGGTATGCATCCATTTTAATAAGGAATACGGAGGTGCTCCATTGTGGAGCCGGGCATCCTGATCATGTGTCATGATCTGGGGATAGTTGTATGGTGGCTTGTTCTGAGTTAGGAGTGGATGCCAGCAATAGATGAAGGAAGACCAGGTTGTGTAGCAGCTCTCAGGCAGTGATCTGGGCAGTGTCGATGAGGAACATTCAAGACTACGCAACATACGCTTCGATCATCCAGGCTGGACAGTCAGCCACTTGCTTGCCTCGCGCCTGTTCCGGTCCAGCATTCGTGTTGGCTCCATGCCGTGAGTACATGCTCATTCTGCTGCAATCCGCTAGAGAGGTCGAGGCAAAAGAGCGAATGTATCCGTTGTGGTCAGGCTGGGGTGGGTGCATGTACGCCGCTATACATGCTACATACCCAGGCGGCAGATGCCGTTCTCGCTCGCATGCCGTCATTCCCCGTCCGGTGGCAGAGCACGTTGGGCTTGCAGTGTGCTATTGATGGTGAGCAGTATATGGTGAGGGCTGGAGCATGTAGTTGAGCGGAACTCACAAATACACACATGGGTATCAAAGCAGATGGGACGACCCTAAGGTGGTGAGGAGTTTATAGCACTTACTGATCTCAAAAACGCGCTAGATCAGATATCTACGTACCTCGCTACCAAACACTCTACATACTACCTCGTACTACGCTATCGTTATTACATATAGGTGCTTTAGGTTGAACAATCACTAATGAGGTACTCTATAACGTTTTCGTGGTATTGCTCGTACCACTACAAAGCATAGAATCAAAAGACTGATCCTTGCCACTGAAATGCTTTTGCGAACTTGGCCATGTCAAACGCTTGTAAGGAGCGGTACCTCCGTTAGGTATGTGCTACTAAAGTCGGAATTTGCGACGATAGTAGCTCAAATGTTACGGAGATGAATTCAAGGGTACAACATGAACCGCCTATATCAATAGGTTATATTCAAGTGGCAGGTTGGTCGAATATTACACTGTACCTGTAGGTAGTGCTTTGGTAGCTAAGGCGATCGCTGTACGTAGACTCATACGCATCGGTATTTGATGATCGGCTCACAGCCTACGTCGGTCGGAGCCCTGCTGACGCCATTCTGACAGTTTGACTGATGGTATGATATGAGGATGGCTAGCACAGTGTGAGTTGATGATATTCATGAACAGGATGTCTCTGCGTGCTATCCGCAGGAGAATCGTATTTGTATTAGGTAGCGAGAATAACGTCTACCAGTATTCAGTAGCCACAACGAATCAACGCCTTCGCTGGATGAAAGGTCGTTGGCGGGCAGAAAGAAGAAACAAGTAGAACCAAAAAGGAAAAACATAGAAACCCAGCCGTAGCCCAGGGCACCTTCGCAAAACCCAGCAGGAAAAAGCAGCGCGCTCATCTCGTCATCATCAAACGCCGAGTCCGCTGAAACGGGGACTTGAATGTTCCGTCGCTCAAATGCCCTTGATTGCGACCGTCCTCTCACTCTCGAGCTTCTCCCTGTTGCGCTCCTTATCTTGCTGCTTGCAGTCCTCAAGGCCTGTGCAGTTATGCGATTCCAGCATGCGGTGCTTGCCACAGAAGTGGCCAGAGCAGAAGCCGCAGTCGCCGACGATGCGTTGCGCGGCATCGCGGCAGTCCTTGAAGCCGCAGCGGACCTTTTTTGGTGCACCGCCACGGATTGGAAGCGCTAGGTGGATTGTGGACTCGCGGGTAATGGCGTGCGATGTGAGAGACGATGAAGGCTCGGTCAGGTGCTTGCCGGCGTGGACGAGGCGCAGAGAGGAGGCTGGTAGGTTGGTTCGCAGGGCGAGGAGGGAGTGGAGAGTGGCGACTGTGGTGGATTTGGGAATGGAGATGGGGAAGGCTGGGAGGGTTGTTAGTGAATGATCGGATTGATTTGGGTGCAAAGTGACTTACTGTCGCCAGAGAGGTTCTTGACGAAGATCTGCATGGTCTCCTCAGGCTCGGCAGAAGGAGCGCGGGAAGAAGTGGAGGAGACGCTGGAGATGCTGTTGGAACGCATGACGGCGGTTTGAGTGGGAGTGTCGGTGGTGGTCGCGGTGATGTGGAGGTTATTCAGGTTATGCGGTGTGATCTGGCGTGATCAATGAAGAGAGGTTGTCGGCGACAGATAAGACAGGAGCGGAAGCAGTGGGCGGGCGGTGGACAAGACTGGCGAGGCTATTGCAGAGTGGCAGCAATTGAGTGTAGGTGGTGGTGATGAGGAAGAGGCAGAGTTGGGTTGCGAGGAAGAGTGGCGTTTTGTACTGGCGAGGAGAGAAGGGTAGCTGAGTAATAATAAGGGTCGATGTCGGTCGGATGGTGAAGGGAAGGGAAGGGGAGGGCGCTGGTGCAAGTACTCTCACTTGCGAATGACACATGCACACGCCAGCAGCCAGCGCCATCGCCCGTCATCAGCGCCAGTTGAGGCAGGGCCACAGGGCCACAGGGCCATCAGGGCACAGGCAGAGCGCATCAGCACCAGCATCAGCATCAGCATCAGCATCAGCATCAATGCGTCGTCTCTTCTATCACCTTCCGCGCCGAGGCCGAAGCCGATCTGCCTGCCCGCCCGCCCGCTGCAGCACCGCCACTGCAGTCCATCAGTAGAGTACCTGATCGCATATGCGAGCAATTCCGCTGCAGGGAATCAAAGTCATAGCGGTATCTGATTCGATACCCGCCACCGCACTCTCCTCTGATTTGTTACCGCCCGCGCGTGCCTTGTGCCTGATGTTCTCCTCGTCATCCAGCCAGCGCAGCGCCAATCTACATTGCCCTCTGCAAGGCCCGATAACAGCCCGAGACACGGTAAACCCCAGACAAAGTAGTTAGCCGATCGCCTCTCTCCTTGTTCCGCATCGCTGAGATCGCCCCAGCTTTGCCCTTGACTCTACACTTTCACCCTTCATCATCTCCTGGAGGGGAGAATACGAGCGCTGTATCAGAGCATCCAACACGCCACCACCACAGTAACATGTGCCGTTTCTTCCATCGTGCAGCTCCGCTATCGTATACAACCCATGGGAACCGCTGAGCATCAGCCACGTGTCGGTGATAAGCGGTCAAGCGCCCGGTCCTGCAGCGGCCGAGTCGCTCATCACCATCGCCATGACACGCATGAAGCTTGCAAGGGCATGCGCTGTCTATCAATCAGTAGTATATGCATTTCCGCCTGATGAAAGCACATCGCACTGCACCAAGCGTCTGCGATGCGGACAAACAACAGCGCATCGTCGTCATCATCAAGGTTTTATACGATGGGCAGGTAGCTCTAAACGTCGTCTTGTTTCAAACCTGAGCATGTCAGCGCCACGGCCACGGGGAGATTGTTTCGTTTCGCATGGCGCCCATCATGCAGCCTTGACGCGGCTACGTTTGCTGTCGAGTTTTTGGGAAGCTCTTCTTCTTGTTTCTGTGCGGTCACAGACAGGCGTGCTTTGAAACTCTGTTCTGATGTCTGGACCAGCGTCACCGTAACCGCTGCCATGGTCCTCTCGAGCCGCTGACCCAAGCTCGGCTAGCTATGGCAGAGTAAGGTATTGGCACTATACTTGTAATCATACGCCGTCGCATGTCTAGCCCCCACGCCAACAACCGCTATCCACACCATTCCTTCCAATATCACAACCAAATATACAAAGTTATAAAGATACATCTCGATTCTACATGCATCGGATCCGACGTCCGCATCCCCCAGTGCCCGCTGTGGGAGGTAACACCGCCACACGGTGATCCACTGGACCAGCGCCACACGTCGCACCCGAGCCGTCGGAGCGATAGCCGACATGGGTCGCAGGGTCTAGACTTCACTACTTTAGATACTCCTTTTCTTGTTGTGGTCTCCCTTGCCTGGGAGTAGTGCCTCACTGTGTCAAGAAGAACTCATTCACTGTCACTAAGCAATTTCTTTACTCACTTTTAATGTGTTGAACGTTTTGGCATGTGCTGTTGCCAACGTCTTTTTTGTCGTGCGAGGTTGTTGTCTGTCCCAAGGATTGCTATGGCAGACTTGATAGTTCAGGTCTTGTCCCAGAGGACAAGAAAACAAAACATGGCATTATCCAACATGATTGTTTGCTATGCGGTCGTTCGGGGGGATCAAAAATAGGTCGTTCGCTCGTTTGCTCATTGGCAATATTCCCGTAAGAGAGAAACCTTTAATGCTTTTTGTTTCTTTCGCTCACTTGGCCAGGCAGTCGACTGGAATAGAGCCTGATACAGCTGAATTATCGCCGCCGAATTTTTCACTGGAGCCATCTCTGCAGTGGTGGTATCTCTGCTATGGTTGTGCTCCAACTATCAGACGGCAACACTGAAATGGCACTCACGCCATTGAGATACCTCCCACACATGCATGTAAGGACTTCATTGTAGATCTTGATCTCCACGACATCTGAGCTGCTACCATCAGCCATCGACTCCAATTCGAGGCGTGAGACCGCTGTGGTATAATCGAGAACGTATGAAAGTTTCATGTGTCGTTATTGTCCTTGAGAGAGAATGCAGGTGTGGCCAGTACAACCCTCGTCCCAACCTGCTCGATGACAGTGAAAGGCGAAACATCCCGCCAAGGCACCCGACCGTGCTTCTGCCCGCCAGCACCAACACAACACCTTCTTGCAGTGAAAGCGTCGCTCTCAGTGGCCGTTCACCTACTAATTCTGCCAGGTCCGGCGCTAGGTGCTTGTCTTTCACTGCAGGAACTCGAAGCGGCTCGTTCTTACAGCGGAAGAAAGCTGCCAAAAGGTCGCGAGACGCGTGATTACTGGTATAAATTTCTCGCTGCTACGGAGAGACACACTGAAGACGAAATCCGAGCCGTCTACTGCATGGCCGATACCACAGTCCGACAAGAGATCAGTCGCGCTAGGCGCATCATTGCACGCCTGGAAGAAATCGAACAGGTCGAGAGCAGTGTCGGATATATTCCGCAGACATACCAACCAGCTCCTCTGCTGCTACCAGGGCAGCAGGTCTATCCAAACATCTCTGCGCCACTGAGACGCCCGAGCCTTGTGGTCATCCTAAATGTCGACCTAGCCAGTATGCGGATCCCAAACACAACACCACCAACCCGCGCGCCTACCACACCCCTTCTCTCGGTCCGCATGAAAACCACCCTCTCCCGACTGCGCCACGAATTCGAAAAATACCCCCGCCACCCACCCACCCTCGCGAGCCTGGCGAGCAGATTCGAGCCCGCAATCGAGTGCCTAGACGGAACAGAGCTCGACCGCCAGCGCTTCGCCACCTGCGAGACTGCCGACACTCTCACTGGCTACCAGGCCTGGTGTGAGAACAAAGGTGCCGACATCACCAGACAGAACTAAGGAGGCTGGGGTGGGAGAACTGGAGGAGACGTTTCTGCAGGCTGTGATGCGCAGGCTGGAGGATCTCGATGGGGTGGAGAGGGAGGTGGAGGAGGAGGCGAGGGAGTATGACTTCTGGGCGAGGGATGTTGAGTGTGGATGACTACGACAGCGCTTCTCTGGTGCACTGCGTCGTCGCTGATGCTGCTACCTGTTCTTTCGTCGATTTGTTGTTGGAAATATCCCTTGAGATCCATTCTAGCTCGAAATCATTGTCTACCTTTACCTTCCTTCCCTTCATCCTGCTCCTGTTCATCGTCTTCTGGGCTCCACGTCAGATTTCCGAGCTCGGACCATGTCCGGACACATTCTCCCTCTCTCTTGTCCGCACATGGCCCGTGCCCTGTAGTACTGTTCCCGTTTGAACAAGACATCACATATACCGCTCGTTCGAAAGTAATGCCCTGTCTGACATCAGCCATATCTCTTTACTGGGTTCTGAGGCTTGAAATATCGAACTTGCTAGTGAAAACAACGTATGTGTAGGAATCAATAATTTTTTCCAAGAAGGTGGGTGGTATCTGGAGCAAGTCCATACTGCCTTTCACTCCAAACAGACTGAAATGACATTTGGCAGTACTGACGACGATACAACAATCACACAGACACGCCAAGCGACCAAAGCGTACATAAAGGCTATCTGTATGTACTGGTGCATTCGAGATCTGATCAGATCAATGTAGCGTTACTGAGTATGGTCGTCGGTCGAAACAGAAAACCCCAACTCTAACCCTCAAACACGGAATCATGAGGAAAAGAGGTCTGGACCGCGCACATGTGCTATTGGTTGTAGTAGCTAGTTCTGGCGCGCTGGTCCGATAGAATTCGTCCGTGGCTCTATGAACAGATAATCGGGTGATGAGAAACAGCATAACGTACGTGGAAACAGGCAATGCTGTCCTCCGGTGTAGTACGATGTCATGCAACGAAGCTTACGAGATACATGTACAGGAAGCAGCACAGACCGATATACCAGACATTGGGTATCATAAATACTCGCTCTCCATGTTATCTACTTACTCCGCGTCCGCAGCCTTCGGAGGTCCCTTTGGCGGTGGAGGCAATCCGGCGCTCGGTTTAGGCGTTGACGATGTAGATTCCAGCTCCTTACTCTTCTGCTCGCCTTCGGCAAAGTAGTCATCCAGTCCCGCCGCAGGCGCATATGCTCTAGTTTTCTTAGCTCTGCCACCCGGAGGCGGTCCACCTGAGGGAGGAGGCGGCGTTGGGTTGCTGAGAGGCATATTGGCTGGCACGAGGAACTCCGCCGGCGCTCCCGGCGAAGCACCGTCAGGCGCATTAGCATCGAAAGTCGATTTCTCGTTGAAAGCCGCTGGTTGGCCGGACTCGAAAAGCGTCTCGCCAGGCGCTTGCGGAGGCTCTGTCAACGCGGCTGGGATGCGATGCAACGCGCCATAGCCGAGAACACAGCCTAGAGCACCCTCGCCGCCCCAATTCTTCGCCGGTGTGATCGTGATCATTCGCGTGACGTCGTACTCATTGTTGTACACGTATAGCCTGAGCGGGCGATTCATGAACTCCTCCACCAGCTCGCCCAGGCCGCCGTCTCCGCGTAGAACTCCCTCGGGTGATCCGATAACATAGTCGCTGTACGGCAGAAGTCCAGCGACGTCCGCTGGTGAATTCGGCATCACGTCCAGAATATGCCAGACATCCTCTCCCAAGCTCAGCGGGCTCCACTGCAACTGCAACCCCAATCCCGCATCGTGCGGCACACCCGCGTAAATCTCGCGAATGACCTGACCCTTTGCGCTGTATATCCCCAGGCTGATTGTCGCGCCAGCACAATTCCTGATCTCGGTGCTGAAGAGGGTAGGGTCGGCGTTGTCGATGGTGCGGCCGTTGATGCCGATGATGAAGTCGAACCAGGGCTCCAAGGATATTTCAGTATTGGTGTTGCGCAAGACCTGAAAGCCGAATGCGCCGGCAGAGGAAGGCTTCTGGGCTCCTTGGCTATCGTTCGCGTCGAGACGTGATATGAAGCGATTCAGGGCGCCGAACATGTTGGCCATCGTTGCTGAGTTTAGGGTCGTTTGCCAATGCGATGTCGAATTGGCTTGATGAGAACGTCAATCGCAGCTGTTTAATGGGGCTTCCAAACGAGAACGCTAAGCAGGGTGAATGGTATGTTATTATTATTCAGTTGGAAGAAGCAAATGCGCAACGGTATACATAGCAGCACAGCTAAACCAGGACGGGAAACCTGAGGCCAAAAAGCTATACCAATCCGGCCTAGTGGCTTCGCTGGACGTCACTTCTTCATTGGTTCAGGTTACTTCCAAGAACTGTTTGACCATTTCACATCGACCTTCTGACGCATTGCGACAATTTGAACACCCGAGTTGATATCGTATATCTTTATACCCACTCACAAATCGATTGGAAAAAGCTCCCGGTCGAAACTGAACCTTTGCGCAATTACCATCAATCCGCGACAATCATGGCTTCGGAGGCGGTCGCCGAGCAGGCTTTGCCCGACGGTGTTCACCACTACGACGACGCAGACCAAGTCCATTTCGAGATCTCAAAATACTGGCATCAGAGATACGAGATCTTTTCAAAATACGATGAAGGTATTTGGATGACCGACGATGCGTGGTTTGGCGTAACTCCCGAGCCCGTGGCGAAGTAAGTCCGCTTTACGCTTTGAAGTTCTGAGCTTCTGATAACCTGGCCATCAACGATCGACTAACACAACACCAGGAGAATTGCCGACGAACTTGCTACCGCACCCAAAGAGAAGACTGTGATCATCGACTGCTTTGCTGGAGCTGGTGGCAACGCTATTGCTTTTGCGCTATCCGGACGATGGAACCAAATCTTCGCCGTGGAGAAGGACGAGAAAACCCTGGCTTGCGCCAAGCACAACGCAGAGGTGTATGGTGTCGCGAAGAAGATCTTCTGGATTCACGGTGACATCTTTGAGATGCTCGACAAGAGGCTCAGAGCTGCGCAGAAGAAAGCTGTTGTCTTCGGCAGTCCGCCGTGGGGAGGTTCGTCACATCGTAACGTATAAAGCATAAGAATACGAAGAGACAAATTTGCTGACAATCATCAGGGCCCACCTACACCGACTACGAGGTATTCGACCTGGATCTGATGCAGCCCTACTCTTTGAAGGCGCTGTATGAACCTTTCTCCGCCATTGCCACTCACGTCGCGCTGTTCCTTCCGCGTACATCAGATCTCAGGCAGATCGCAAAGTACGGAGACCAGACGAAGAAGCTTCGCGTCATGCACTACTGCATGTATGGTGCTAGCAAAGCGCTTTGCGTCTTCTATGGCGAATTCGCAATGGAATGAGCACGCGAATGTGGGTCGACTTCCTGGAAATTAATCATCATCCGAGCGTCGCGTGCGCGATATTGCGACCATGTGCGGGATTTGGGCTTTGGCTGCTGGCGAAGGCGCAGGGTGCCTGGATGAGCCTGCTGAACATTACTGCGAGTATTTTGCCCATACTGCACAAGTCACGAGACCAATTAGACACGAATGGAACCTTCGGAGTGATGGAGATGGCCGCGTGATCAAGACGCGAGGAGCAGCTGACCGCCGGAAAAAGCCCCCGCTTTCCGTTGTGCCAACCATTGTGGCGGTCGCGATAACAGCTGCAACGCGACTAATGGATGGATGCAAACATCAGATGAGATAGTGTACTGTGTATTTTCGCAGGCGAAACGCAGATGAAGCATAACGAGTAGTCCAAATGAAGCAGAGCGCGCCGGGCTCAATCTGAGTCCGCGACGCGGCAGCAGAAACGCGCAAATGAGACAACCTTCACACAGTGCATACGTGGGAAACAATCATTTCACAATGAAAGAAGCGACACAGCCAGCTCACTATCGCACCAAGCAGAAAAAACAATGTCTGGGCGAGTGCAGAGTGGAGTTTGTGTTGTGCCTTCCCAGCGAAACAGGCTTAGCGCTTGCCGTCCAGCGCGTGTGATTGTGCAAGCTGCCTCCGAATATAAGATCAGGGAAGCCCCGCCGCGCGCCCGCCCTCGAAACCAGCATCTCCTCACGTCCCAGCTTCCACCACAACCACCACCACTGTTTATCGTTACCCGAAACATATCGCTCCAGTCGCCAGCTTCTGCTCTATCACCTCACACAATCAGCCAAAATGCCTCCCAAGAAGTCCACCTCTCTCGGCCCGCCCATCTCGAACGAAAACAAGCATGCTAGCTACCTTGGTATGTCTTTTGCGCGTTGCTCTCTTGCGATGTTGCTTGTGAGCATATACTTCACAGTATAGCAGTCAGCTAATGCGACACAGAGATGATCAAGGAGGCCGTTATGATGGTACGTAACAGCACCTTGCCGTCACCATCACCGAGTCTGCGACGCCGACCGTCGCGCGTTTCGACGCGTGCGACCGGCGTTGCGCCAGACCACGGCGCATTGCAACTAAGACCTCAATGACCATGTAACTCACGCTAACGTATCTTGTCACCGACAGCTCAAGAACCGTAACGGTAGCACGTAAGTAATTCACATACCTCGTCGTCGACGCACTCCCGAACTGGAGCGCCAAGCGTAGCTACTCACTTCGAACATGTTTGCTGACTGATACTCTTGACAGTCGCCAGAGCCTCAAGAAGTTTGTCTGGATGAACAATGCTCTCGGTGACACGAAGGAGGCCACTTTTACCTCTCTCTTCAACCGTGCCCTCGCCAAGGGCTCTGAGAACGGCACCTTCGACCGCCCCAAGGGTATGTTTCCCAACCGTTCGATGCAACACGTGGTGGTCTGCACATCATGGCGCCATCGTTTCCCGCTGCTGCGCCTTGCTGCCTACGTTCCATCGTGTCGCTGTGTCAAGCACCCATTCACCTTGCTTCTCGCCGCTAACACTGCGATGCATAGGTCCATCTGGCCCGGTGAAGCTCGCGAAGGCTACCGCCAAGCCAGCTGCTCCTGCAAAGAAGACTACTAAGAAGGAGGGTTCTCCTGCGGAGGCCAAGAAGACCACAAAGACTACCAAGGCTACCACAAAGAAGGCACCTGCCGCAAAGAAGACTGCCACCAAGACCGCCACTAAGGCCACCACCAAGAAGACACCTGCTGCACCCAAAGCGGCCAAGGCTACCAAGGCCACGAAGACTACCAAGGCTGCTACGACCAAGAAGACACCTGCTGCAAAGGCCAACACCAGCAAGAAGGCAGTTCCCAAGAAGGTATGTTGAATTCGTCGCTCGCCGTTATTGTCCCTGACTGACCCGTCTCAGGCACCCGCCGTCGAAGAGAAGGCACCCGTTGAGATCACAAAGACCAAGACCGGCCGTGTCGTCAAGTCAGCGGCCCCCCAAAAGGTCGCGAAGACCGTCAAGGCTAAGAAGGCCGCCACCACCACAAAGAAGGCTGCCCCCAAGAAGGCTGCGGCGAAGAAGTAAACACGTTTGCTTACGCGAACGTGCAACTTCCCTTTTCTCTAAACCTCTGCCATCGTCGTAGCCGCAGTCCGGATCGGACTCCTGGCTTAGATGGCATGACTTCAGGCGCATTACGGCGTCAACCGGTGGACGTGATACCCCTAAGAGCTGGGTGCTCTCAGGCAAGCACATGATGATGGGTCCGGCTTGCTTTTCTGAATCGCACTGTCCATGTTGCGACACACGGGTTTCTTTTGTTGATTTATACTTCTGGGTCTTCTACGGCGTTAGTCCCTTTCGATCATGTGGCAGCGGGATTGCGATGACAGGAGCAGACGATGCTCACGGCAACGTGTTACTTAGGCCGTAGATACATAGTGTGCACGGCAAGAAATGTGTTTATGTTCATTCGATGGTCTCATTCCTGTCGTTTATTTGATGCGATACGTGCAGCGAGATGTTGGCAGAGCGATCTTTCAATCGTTCGCTATCACGCGTTCACCCAGTGTAATGGTGGGATCAACGTACGATGTTGTCCTGACATGGCCTGTTCATGAGTGAGTTCGTGGTGCGTCCCTTGGTGTTGATGATGTGTTTTAAGCTACAGCGAGTCTTCCAAGTCTATGCGCTCACGAGATGGTATAGAATCTGATAGACTCGGAAATCCGCTATAGGACAGGGCGTTCAATCTCGTTGGGATCTTACTTCAAAACACGACCATCCTGGGTGGCGCGGCGGAGATGCATGCGCGCTCGCCAATCTAGAGTTTCGTCGGCATTTGATCCGACCGTGGGAGGCGTGAAAATGTGGCTGTGCTATGCCTTATGCACAGATATTTGGAAGCTACTCCAGATATAATGACGACACAGTTACCGACACTTGTGTGGCGCAAGCAGGTTGAAAGACGGCAACAAGGCATTCCGTCCTACACCTGTGATACTACAAAGCACTGCCTCTATTGCCACTGACGTTTGCTGGAACACGCATATAATCCTAGGAAAACCTCCGCTCGATTTCACTCGAACATTATATTGCGACGAACAAGATGACGACTCCCTCTGAACCGCCACCCTCATACGACGCAGCCATCAACCACAACAGCGGCGGCGGCAGCAATCAGGCCAGCAGCTCCTCAAGACCCCACGGCGAGTCTGGCCACCTTCAAGTACCTGGTCAAGGCGACAACGATGCCATTCCAGCCGCCATTCGTCGTTCCATGGAAGACGAAGCCCGCGCCCTTCCGAAAGGCTGGGTTCGTTCCTACGACCCAGAAACTAGCCACCAGTTCTTCGTCGACACCACTGTAGACCCTCCCCGTAGCATCTGGACACACCCATACGACGACGATGAGTACCTAAACACCCTTTCCAGCGAAGAACGAGAGCGCATCGAACACGAGAGCATGCGCCGCCCCGACAACGCCCAGCCGAGCAAAGCAGACATCATGCACGACCACACAGACATCTCAGAAGACGAAAACATCCCCCAAAATCTCCCTCCGCGCGACAAAGCGCCGCAGAAGAAATCCTTCGGCCGCAAAATGAAGGACAAGATCACGGGCAGCACGCACGAAGAGCGCCAGCAAGAGCGCGCGCGTAGGGAACAGAGAGAGCGCGAGCTCTACCAGCGCCACCTCGCCATCAGACAAGCCATGGACACGGCTCTGCGAACCGGCAAGCCCCAGCTCATCGGCCGCGATAAGGACGGCCAAGACGTCTGGCTCGAGCCACCGCAATATAATGGTTCGTCCAGATATCCTGGAGGATACGGCTACAACCCGTATAGAGGTGGAATGATGGGTGGCCCAATGGGCGGAGGCATGTACGGTGGTGGATTTGCGCCGCCGGGCATGTACCGCAGGCCGGGAATGGCGTATGGTCGACCCTATGGCAGGGGATACGGTGGTGGTTATGGCATGCCGTTGGCCTTGGGCGGTGGTTTGTTGGGTGGCATGATGCTTGGTGGCGCCATAGGTGGGTTCTGATGAGGTATACCAACGATGAGATGAAGGAATGTATTGATGCGCCAGACTCAAATACTAATATTACGTCCTAAATGAAATGCCTTTACGAAACAATCATACATCGTGTTCAATGCCCGTATGATATCGACGTTGACTTTTGGATAATGAACACTGAACCGCGGGAAGGGACTCGAAGCGACTGGTCAGGGCATCATCTTAATACTGCTCTTCTACAAATGTATTATACCGCACCATATCCGCATTCCAAAATGTAAAGAAATCGTCACAAAATTCTTAGAATAGAAAGAGAAGGAAGAAGAAAAGACGTTACGAAAAAGAGTCCGACCACATCTATCGAGACAGCTCACTGCGATCTGCTCGTCATATTCACCAGTTGCCAACCTCTCTGCCCCAACCTCCGAACCAACCATGGCGCTCCTCAGGCCTGTAGCCCTCACCATATCCAGGTGGTGGTCCACCGTAGCCTCCTGGGAACCTGGCAGCAGAAGACGGGAGGTATGGCGTGTTGGTCGCGGTAGCAGACGTGAGAGTTGTGCGGGGAGTGATCGTGATGGTGGTGAAGGCGGAAGTGGAGAAGGATACTGAAGGCGTAGCAGCGTCGCCCTCGGTGCTGCTGCTGACACTGCCGATCGGTGTGAAAGGTAGGTAAGGTGTGGGCGCTGTGCCAGTACCTGGGATGGAGGAGGTGGAGTTTGAAGGGCCAATGGGGCTGCCCTCTGTGCTACTGGAGCTCGCGCCGGTGCTGAGGGAGACAGAGCTGGTCGAGCTTCCCGTGGCTGGGCCTACTCCAGTGCTGCTGCTGGCTGGCGCACTCGGGGTCCATGGTAGGTACGGGTATGGAGCCGGGCCTGGGCGGGAGGATGTTGTGCCGCCGGTCGAAAGCGGGATGGATGGTGTAGCAGGTCCGACTTCAGTCGAGGAAGAAGAGCTGCCGGTACCGGAGATCGTAATGGTGGTGTTCAAAGTGTAAGTCTCAGTGCCAGTGAGGGTCGTGAGACCTGGAATCGTCAAAGTCAAGGTACCAGTGCTAGTCGTCTGCGATGTGATCGTTCCAGTGGGACCGACAGGCGAGGTGAAGTTAGAGAAAGAAGATGGAGTGGCCGGCGAGCCTTCTGTCGAAGATGAGCTATCACCTGTGGGCACCGGATGAGTGACCGTGTACGTCGTGCCGATTGAGATGGTGACATTGCGGGTTACTGAAGCGCTGCTCGAAGCGCCAGTAGACCCAATAGGGAAGCTAGAGCCGGTGCCGTATGCTGGCAGGCTCTCAGTACCTGTGCGGGGACGACTAGAGACTGGGAATGGTGGGAAGGGCCCGTATGGGTAAGGCACTGGACGGTAACCGGTAGGAACTCCTGACCAACCAGAAACACTCGACGAAACACCGGTTGCTGTGATAGGAGAGACAGGCGACGCCGAAGTGCCAGTGCCGGGAGCGGACGATGTGTCGTTGCCACCACGCGGCGCGCTGGGGATGGAGAAGGGCGGCGAGGTGCCACTGGCTGAAGTCGAGTTGGACACGGTGACAACTGTGATTTGTGAGTTCGTCAATGTTGTTGTCAGAGTCAGCGGTAATGTAATAGTCGTAGCTCCCGTAGTCGTAGGCGCAGTAGGCGCGGTGTTGGGAGGTGCCGTCTCGTTGCACGGAGTCGGGAAAGCAGGGGACGATGAGCTTGAACCAGTAGCTGGGCTTGCTTCTGTGGAGGAATCGACACCAGACGGGACTGGGAAGTACCCGTAAGGTGGAGACAGGTATCCAGTAGGTCTTCCAGAGGGAGAAGTAGCATTGGTGACGGGTACAATTGAGCCAGAGGCAGAGCTTGTTGTGCTCTGAGTAATGGTCTGGGTGACGACTGTGGTGCTGGTCGAGTTCGAAGGGCCCACAGGGGAGCCTTCGGTCGAGGAAGTCGAGTCAGTGCCGCTCCTGGGACCACTGGTGAAGCCCACGCTGATGCTAGTAGTGGTGACTGTAGTAACGGTGCCCGTACCGAACGATGCGAAAGAAGATGAAGTAGAGTTCGATGGTCCGATAGGAGATCCAGATGTTACGGAGCCAGAAGGGCTAGGCACGCCCCAGCTACCATGACCATAGCCTCCATGTCCGTAAGGCGGCCTGAACCCACCATAGCCTCGAGTTGGCCGGCTAGAGCTGGTCGGGTCCACTTCGAATGAGCTCGTGGTGGCGTTGGACTCGCAGTCTTCGTCCTTCTTGATTAGAGCTCCGCGGGCTATCAGGAAGTTAGCACAAGACAAGCTGACGCTAGGTCACATCGACATACCAGGGATGGGTTCGCCTGCAACGACAGTGAACAGGGCCGCAACGGACAAAGGACAAGTCAACTTCATCTTGTCGACTCAAGCAGTAACGATTGACTGATGCAAAAGCAGACGGAAGAACAAGCAAGTCAGGATCTTGCGAGAAACGAGAGGAGTGCTCTGAAAACGAATGAGGAGCTTGAGGGTAGAATCGAGAGCAAACAGTCGATCAATCAGTCTCATATACTCACGCGTCCCGTCCGAGTGATCCACTCGTCCACCCACACACATATACAAACACACTCTCACCATCCTCAACGACTAGCTCGCCTTGCAGCATCACAAGTAAGCACCCACCTCTGTACCTGCAGGACGCTTCCGGTCGCAGTCGATGGACGCAGTACCTGGCAGCTTGCATAATGCCGCAACCTGCAATCTCCACAGACTGTGTAATCCTTCGGCGTTCTCCTCGTATCGTCCGCGAAGGCAAAGTCTAGAAACAGGAGTTGTCGAAAGGACACTGACGTATCGAGGCTTCCACAAGGGATGGAGCGGGAGTTGAGGTGAGGGCACTGTACGCCGCGGCGCTGTGTCCCTCCCGGATAGACGTCTATGGGATAAGCCTTGCACATGCACGTCGGGTTCTGGCGGGACGGTCGTACAGCGGTCGGCGGCCGGGTCGGCCTCTATTGGGTATTATGAATCATTCGTAGACTTACCCAGAGTATGTACTGAAACAATGAAAGACGGGTGCTGGCGTGACATGCTTGGTTGAAGCTGACGCACCAAAAGCTACTACCCGTTCGAGTGCTGTGATACCAGTGGGAATATTGACGGTGATTAAATCACTTGGTGCGAGTACTGGGAGACATTGCGATACTGTCAAAGTTCGGTCTAGCCAACGTTATGCTTTGTTCTTTGAGTATATGTTTCGCGGCTTGGCAATTGTGGAGGGCAACATCAGCATTGTTGCACAAGCCAGGATAAGCGTGCTTGTCATCCGGCGCTGTGTTACCCACCGCCTTGCGGCTCTGTTGCCTACCGTCTAAGCCGTTCGGTACGCTTCCTGCACAGCATGTTGCCGACGGGACCGCGTAAACAAACACAGAGCAAACGATACACACCGATCAGAAGCTCCGAATTTGAGTCGGTCAGAGTTACATAGCCGTGCTGAGCGAATTTTAATAGCGGGTGCAGCTGGTATCATGGCGGCCATTCATTCCCTTGCACCCGACGCGTGGCGTCCATACGATGAGGGCTGTCACATAACTCCAAAAACAATGCGAAAAACATGTCTTGGATGGAAGTGGCGTGCTGGTCGTGAAGGGTCGTGGAGGGAGATGATGCAAGGTCAGGGTTGCGCCAGGTACAGAACGCAGATCCGGCTGCAGGTACTGTGTCACCAAGAGCTTCGGCTGCACAGCTTGTGCATATGCGATCTGGAACTTCCTGCGACCGAAGCAGGTCCGGGCTCGGTCAAGTAAAGGAACGCAGCTGCCCGGTGATCCTGCAGTTATACTTTGTTTGTAGTACGGCAAGTGGACAGCAGGCGGACAAGAGAGCAAGGTGAGCGAAAGCAGTTGCACTGATCGAAGATTGAGGTCAAAGCAAGGAGACCTTCGAGTCGTTAGTCACACTCTGTCTGACAGTGAGAGTGCGACATCTGCAAGGGCTGACAAGTTCTGAACGACATGTGGCGTCTTGGTGTGATCTATCACGTCCTTGCGACATTGTTATGTCTTATCGCGACAGGTGTCAGGAAGATCCCTTGTCCGACAGCGAGACCACCCTCGCTTCAATCGTCTTCAGCCATGTCGTCCGCAAATGGACTTTTCCCACCCTCATCTGCACTGCCCGTCTCATGCACATGCGCCGGCGGCACCTTCAACTCATTACTGCCATGCGCGCCGTTCGTGTTGGGAATCTCCTTGCTGGAAGCCACTCTGTTCTTTCTCCGCCGTGGGGCTGGAACCATGGGCTTCTCTTTCGTGACCTTAGCCGAGACTTCGTTCACGCTCAAGCTGCTCTCGCGCCCATCATCGATCGACATTCCAAGGATTTTCTTCGCCACGTCTTTGTCGTTGGGCGCCACCTCCTTCAGCTTTTGCTCGATTTCCTGGTCTTGCTCGTCGCCCTCTTCTCGCAGCCACTCAACTTGCTTGCAGCGTATGACTAATCTGATCACCGTTTCGTCCACGGGTGCGAAGTGTGCTCCTGACCTGTTGACAAGGATGTAGCAGAGCCTTCGCACTTCGTTCCGCTTGTAGTTGTTGCCCTCTCGACTAAGTTGTGTGTTCTTCAGCAACGGGCACAGGACCCTTAGATACGTATGTCTCAACGCTCTCTGGCCGTCTCGTTCTGTGCCGTCGACAATTTCATGGTCGCCGCTGCCCATGTCCAAATCCAGGAGATTACGAATTATTACGTCAACCAAGACGTGTAGGTCATTAGTGTAAAAGTACTCGTAGGTCGCAGGCGTGGTGAAAAGCAGATAAAGCAGCTTAAGGATGAGTAATTGAGGTCCGAGCGAAGATTCGCGGTTGAGTAGCAAGATCAGATTCTCGCCAAATGTTCGATAAGAAGGTCCATGTATGGACAGAATCTTCAGAATGCGATTGGTGAGTTGGCCATCTGAGTCTGCGGTCGGTGGAGCGTTCGCCAGGCACATATATTGCTCGTTTAGAACGAGCAGCACCCTGATGATAGGGTAGTGGTATGGGTCTTCGGCATCGTCCGACAGCTGCTCAATCAGCTGGAAAAGGAGCAGGATAAAATTGTCATCGATCACGACCATGTCATCTCTCGTTAATTTTTGTATCCGTGCCATCTCGAACAGCAGTTCCAGCAGCATGCGGTATAGGCCGATAGCATCGTCTCTCCGGTCGCTGATGAGGCTCACGAGTCTGGCAAAAGCGCCCTCATCTTGCATCATTTCAAAAGCGGCCTCGTCGCCTCGCCCATCGAACAGGAAGATAGCAGCTGCGAGATGCAGTGTGTCTACATCATCGTCCTAGTTGATAATTAGCGCAGCCCGTCGACATTACTTGCATCTGCTCCACTCTTACCTGCAACAGGCAATATAATATCTGTCGGCGGATATACTCTTTATTGGCTGCGAACAGCTTGCAGTCCAACAGCTTGTACACATACTGCGCAAAATCGTATTCAGAAAGTAGGTATTCCTCTTTAGTCCAATGCTGTCAGCCATCTAATCCCTATGCGATGCCGCTCTTGCTTGTGTTGAGACACTATGTAGCGACAATGCCATGCCGTGAAGGGCGACGTACGTTTGTGTTGCGCAGCGAGATCGATGAAAGACCGTAATACGTCGTCGATATCCTCGTATGTGGTGTGCTCTGGTGTGACAATATTATCGAGTTCTATTGAGCCGTTTTGGTCAGCCACGTGCTCGCGAATACCGTCCGTGAGCTCAATTCAAGACAGCCACAGCGCCAAATGTCCTGGTATCCTCATGCGCCTCCTCTTGGTTGGAAGACCTACCGTTCCAGAACTCTTGCTCGGTTGCCAGCACTTTAGAAGCCTCCTCGGCTTCTGTGCTCATTCTCCTGTAACGCTCGCAGTGCTACCCACTCAACAGCCAGTCCAGCTGCTGCTCGTGTGCGTGCGTGGCCGCAGTGGGTGTTCTAGGCCAATGTAGGGTCGGTTGTGCGCAGGCTCATGGCAAGGAAACAGTCCGGAAGACCCGTAGTCGTGGACCTTGCAAACGGTTCGAAGCACGTGAAAGGCGGGATGGACATGAATAGTCAGAAGTATAAAGGTGTTTTGACTTCATCTCCAGCAGCTGGTGGTGTTGCCCGGCCTCGGCCTTTGTGTGGGCTGTGCTGGGGAAGCACTTTGGATGACGCGCCAGACGTTTCTTGTCCCACCTCGCTTGCATGTTGACCACATGCACGCCGAGGATTAACCAAGCATCATTTACTTCTAGGATACAATATTAATTACATTTGTTGCCCCCAAGTAGGTGTATGCGATCTCCACGGCAAGAAAAGTCATTCAGCTCCTATTGGAGATGATATCCTACTCCTGGGATCAGCAGGCACTGTGAACAATATCTCAAAGGTCGGCTTGCTTATTCACGGTCTAGAGCCTGTGATGCTAGCACACTAGTACACATGAGAAGAATTATAACGACTACTTGTACTGCACGCAACCCATTGCTTACAGCACAGCAAGGATAGCTAACGTGGCTTTCGATCAGCCCGGTGACTTTCATCGCCTCGCTGGCACGGCTTGTAGTGACATGCATTACACCCAGATGGACCACCAAACCGCTTACTCTCGTCAGCCAGGTATTCATTTAACGGTACAACCAGAGCCAATGGTTTGTAGGCTCTCTGCAATACCGAGTTCTTCTCACAATCACATACTTGTGGACCATTCACGCACGGCTGCTTACTGCGAAGTCGGTCGATTTGAGCATTGCGGAATGGTCAGCGTCGGTCAGCACTTCTATGTCACGCGCCACATGACCTCAAGAGCATGAAAAAACGAATGATTCAATTAAATATGCTCCATATCAGTACATTGACCTCAAAGTCCTCAAATATTAAAGTTGTAAAAGCTATTTATTTTTGCATGCACCTTGGTGTGAGATGAGAGATGGATAGCGCTCAACCTCTTGCTTCACATTCGCTACCTCGTCCACAATTGATTGTTGATTATCACCAATTTGACAGCACGAAACGACCATAATTGCAGCTTCCAAGATGTTGGCAGGTCTTGAAGACACCGACCGATCTACATCACAATCCGACGACAACAACGACGACCAGATGCCGAGCCACGATCCTTCGCCGTACGACGATGTAGAAGCTTCTTATCGCCTCTTTGGCACGATGCAAACTGTTCTAAACTCCGAGCGAGGCGAAGACGACGACCCCGTGGAGGCCGAGAACATGCGCGAATTCCTGCTTTATTGTCTATCAGTCGACTACCGCTTGGTTGGGAATTACGCGCTCCCGACTTCCGAGCGTGAGAAGTACGTGGAGCTATGGGACACCATGGCCCAAATTCGAGATTCGCACGACAGGACCGCGTCACCGAGTATGAGCGATGCGTCCTGGGCCCGTATCTCTGGAAGTACCTACACAAGTCATGCAAGCGCCTCTCGATCCCGGTCGAATGCGCAGTCAGGGCCATGGCGCGGCTTGTCAAGTATTCGGACGGCTTGAATCGGTACAAGGGATGTCTTCATGGCGTGCTGCACAATGCCGGGCCTGAGAGACTGGCGAGCAAGCTCTGGCAGGACAGGAATATTGTCATACCTCGACTTGCAGGCTCTGAACTGGAACGGCAAGGTCTCACTGCGGCTTTGACGACGTTCGCGCGACAGTACTTCGTCACCATCGATGGCGTAGACAGCAGCATCTCCGCAGACAGAGCAGGCGAGTGGGACCAAGATTCAAAGGTCTCGTATAGTCTGACCGCACGAGGCCTGTACTACGACCTTGCGCAAAGCAGCTCGATAGGAGCGGCCGTGTGCGACTACGCGCGCGGCTGCTGCGAAATCCTCCGGTCTTGCGTCCAGGATCTGAATCAGCGCCGCGGTATATTCCCAGAAGGAAAGAGGGCTCACGACCGTCGGGCCACCTGGAATGGTCCGGGTCCGCTCACATCGGGACATCCCACCGACGAAGGACTGCGAAGCCATATAAGAGGGGAATTCTGGTATCCGGAATGTCACCTTCCTGATTTTTTCGAGCATCGTCCGGGTAGAGACAGATGTGACACGTAGTATTGACGCGGGTCAAGTTTGAGGAGGCGTGTGAAGGAGGTTTGGGCTGAGGGTATCATATCGATGGCGGAAGGGCCTAGTTGCGAATATTTCGATGCTCAGAGGAAATGGCTTGTGGACGCAGCTCCTCGATCTGCTTTGATCTCACTTGGATTGAGCCCAAAAGCGCGGTTGTAGTGTAGTTGCCTGATTCGCCTGTAACACGAAACAGAGGCATATTTCCTCCTATACCGGTTTTGGAAACATACTGTCGCTCAGATTCTTGCCGGAAGCAGAGTTTTAGACAAAATTTTCGATAGTGGTATGCAGGTGGCAGTCGCGCATTCTTGAATTTGGATATTATATTTCGCTGAGAGGGTAAAATTCGTGTTCTTGTGGGTATGATGACCAGCAAAGGCTCATCCATAGCTAGATCACCACTCAACATTATCATTATTTCCCTCGTTAGTACGACCGTCTCCGACAGAATCAACATTCTCTCGCTGGACATTAATGTTAGCACGATGCTGTCAACAGAACAATGATGTGACTTACTGATCTCCTTGACACTGGGCTTATGGATCGGAACCTGTAAGCTCGTTCGCGCCGTTCGTGGTTGAGTGTCTCGGGTTGACAATCTTCACTCGGTCTGCTGGTCTGCTAGCAGTGTCAGTCAACTCGCCCATCAGGCTTAGGGAACGTAGAGACTGCGACATACCGCAAGCTCTGGTTCATCCACAGCCTCAACACCACCAGCATATTTCCTCAGCATCTTGTTCTTGAGCGCTTCGTCGTCTAGCAGAGCGTCTTCCGCGTCCGAATCTTCTGGGAACGTAGTCTCTTCATCAAGTACGTATTCTGTCGTGTGCTCATCGTCCTGTCCCTTTCTTGAGGCCCTGCTATCATCGGTGCCTGAATATGCCATTGGCGTAGTCATGCTGGCTGGAACGATGTTCTTCGCGGAGCGAGTGCTGTGCCTCTTTGGGAAGACCTCACGATCGATTTCTTTGATACGCTCTTCAAGAGCAGCATGTCGCAATTGTGTTGGCATTTCGATAGTCACTGGCGCAGACTGTGGCTGGCTGCTAGCCACAGGTGGCATTTCGGCGACAATTGGCACGGCCTGGGGTGGTTCGCCGGGCATGGGTTGCAGAACAGGATCGAAGAAGGGGTTGGAGGCTTTGGGTTTGCGTTTCTCTTTGCCCTTCTTTATCGCTGACACACTCAAGTCGACGATATCATCGGTGTCTATGATATTGAAGGGCGTGTTGACGGCCGGCTCGCTGTTTGGGTTGAGGATGTTTGACGGCTCAAGGTTGGGTTTTGCCTTCTTTGTCTTTTTGTCTTTCTTTGGAGGCTCTGGGATTGGCCACATGTACATGGTGATTTCCCAACCTGGTTTGATTATGGTTTCCCAGAGCTGCGGAAGGATGATCATGCCTCCGGGGCCCATCAGATCGTAGTGGCCCTCCTGTACGTGCTGGCCGATCACATCAACGTGCAGAAAGCACTGTTTGATCACGTTCTCCATTCCTTTCCAGGTCTTGCAAATGTGCCATGGAAAGTCGAACTTCCTCCCTACGGCATCCTTGAACGTGACGGGAGCCATTTGTGCGTCAGCTGCGACAAAACGATCTACGTTAGTTTCGCGTAGCGATTTCAGCTCCACGGCCATTGCTGTCACTTCTGCCTGTAGTCTTTTCACGTCGTCTTTGCTTGCTGGTTTGGTCAAGTTGCTTGCCGACGATGATGCTGTGCGCACAGAGTCTGTCGATGACCCCAATCTCCGGGGCCTTTCGCTGGGCCCCAGAATAAGCAAGATACTACCGGCGGTTTCGCGTGCAGACGCGCCGAGAACCAGCCTTTGGAGAAGTTTGCGTGTTCTCGGAGTGTTGGTGGCCACAGGTATGGCCGAGTGCAAGTTCCATTCAGACTTCTTGACGCTATACGTCTCTTCTACCCACGTGGAGACCGACTGCTTGACCAGATCTGGAAGAGCTTGCCATAATCGCAGCGTAGTTTGCAGATCACAGGCCGGACCACATGGATTGTGCTTTAGCGTAGTATGGTCGAAGGATTCGAAGCTGTGCTTGCCTTCCCCCAGATTGTAAGATATAGCGATGTGTAGGAAGTCCTCTGGATCGTTGGATACGCTTGAACCAGCGCGATACCTGCTGATGGTGCTTGAAGCACGACTTAAGTCGATGTCAGAGCCATAAAAGACGCGAGGGAATTGTCTTTTGAAGAACCATCTTTACAATCGTCAGCTAGTCAACAGCTACATCCGAACATTTAAACCAAGATACCTTCGTCGAGACAGCGGTACGACAGGTCTCGTTGGATCTGTCTGGGGATCGACAGCCATGCCCCCATGCAATACCGGCGGCTTTACACCAAATTGCGACAGCATTTCACCAAATTCTTCCTTCAGCTGCTGCGACTGCTGCTCGACCAAGAACTTCTTGACCTTTTCCTGGTCAAGGTCAGCTCCGAACACTTCCTTTAGCAGTCTCTGCGTAGTCTCCGTATTATTCAGCACCCGCTCAAGTCGATCCCCAACGGACTTCTGGTACGCTTCAACCGCTGACTTCTTGACTGCTTCTTCGGCGGTCTCGTTCGCTTTACGCTCTTCGTCTTTGCGTGTGAGCTCTGCTTGAACAGATGCTTGAATGTCTTGTGCTAGCTTGGTGATTCTGGCGTCATCTGTGGCATTCATTGATGGATCATCCGCAGTCGGTTCTGTGGTGCTCACAGCAGGCGGCTTGGAAGGAGGTGGATCCACCGTACTGCCACCTTGCGCGTCGTCTATACCATTTGGCGCTGGAAACTGGAAAAAAGCCGTGTTGGGCCTAGAAGCTGAGTCCTGCATTGCTGCGAGCGATCGTTTCTCCTCGGCCATGGCCTCACGGAGTAGTTTCCGAGCGATCACCCGGCTCCTCGCAAGAGCTACGATACTCTCTTCTCCGGCAGTTCTATCTGCTGCTGTAGTGCCTGACTGAGATTGGATGCAGGATCTGGCGATCAGAATGTCCGTTTTCATCACCTGCAGTTCCGACTTCACGACGTCTACCTGCGGCTTGATAAAGGGCCAGTAGGCTTTGGTGAGTCGACTAGGAATGATATCTCCAGGGCTGATCCTGATGATCGCTTCTGGATGATCGGGCAGACGCGCTTTGGTGAGGAGCTCAACTAGCCTCTTTACCAGTCTGTCGGAGTCTTTGATGCACTTCTCTGCCAGCTTCTTGCTTCCTTCACTGGCTGTTTTGCTGTTCCGGACGAGAGAGTTCAACTCTTTCACTTGAATAATTGTCGCATCAAGCTCCGAGGCAAGGCTGACGATACTGTCTCGAGAGTCTCTGTAGTCGCCAATGTAAGAGTTTAGAGTCCGAGCAAGGCTGAAGCCCACTTGTACCACGCCTATGACAGCGCTAGCCTCTCCTATGCCTGACATCTGCTCAGACGCGTTCGTTAGGAGTTGACATCACATTACTGACGCCGCCGAGTCAATATGGGATACCGGATTTTGTGACGAAAGAATACGGGAATATCAAAAGCAAAACAAGAGGCAGTCTAGGGAGCTGCCAGGAGGGCTTCAGCCGTGTCAACGCCTCATGGCTGTGCATGCAGGGCGCATTGCAGCGCACGAGCATGGCGCTAGATCGTTAGCCGGATATGGCAAGATGTCGACTCGTGGAGTCCGCAACGGATCGCAATGCGTGACATCGCAGCCGTACATGAGCAGGTAGATGTAGTCGCAGGAGGGGACAACCCTGCGTGAACATTCTTATGATGATAAGAGGTGAAGTTGCGTCTTCCAAGATGGTGCCAAGAGACCCCTCTGTCAGACGCGACGAAGTACGCCAACTCGTAAGAGACGGCAATCCTGCTACACATGTCACAGATGTTACGTTATTCGGCATGTGCCAAATTGCGAGTCCGATAGCTGTTATACTGAAACTGGAGCCTACATTGACTTTGTTCGCCGATGCGCTCGTGTCATCAATCATACTCATTGAATGCCCACCATTGCCACTGAAATGTTTGCTGGGTTAACCGGCAGCAAATACATGCCCGCTCGTGGTAAGTCATATCGTGTTCTGTATTCGCAGTTTCGTGGCATTGCCAGTATGAGCAACATTCCTCATGCTGCCTATGATACATAAAGCTCTTGAGTCCCGCATACCGGTCACGCCGCCGGCTCCATGCTGCCATCAAACAGAGCATTCGTTGCAAATCTTGCACTCTGCGCATAAGCCGAAGCCTTACTATGCGTCCACCTCCATCTTCTCGCCAACGCCAGGCTCGCCGTCGCCGATATCCTGTACCGTCACGTACTTGCTGATATCCTCCTTTGTGATAATCTTCTCGTTCAGCACCGCAGTGGTGCCCCTCTGGAATTTGTAGTTGCGCTTCTTGGGTTCTCTTGTGTTGGGTGTGATGTAGTTCCTCATCAGCTCGGTCTTCTCCTTGGTGATGACGCAAACATCGACGTTCGAACCAGAGCCCAGATCGTTCCAAATACCAGCCTCGATTGCGTTGGCACAGAGGCTGACGGCTTCCTCTCGGGTCATGTTGGCCTTCCACTGGGTCTCGAACACGCTCATAGCCGCCAAACTACCTGATCCCATTGTCACGTAAGGGAGCTTGTCTGTCGAACCGTGTGCGTGGACTGTGAAGAGGTGTGCACCAGTGGGATCGCAGCCTGCCACCACGAGGTATGCGCCAATGTGGCCCTGGTAGCGGAAGAGATGTTGTTTGAGCATGGTCATGACGGTGACAACGCGTGGCTTGCGGCCGGTGGAGAGGGAGTGAAGTTCGAGGTTCGAGGCCATGAGTGCAGTGGTGAATTCGGTGTCTGCTGCGGTACCGGCACCGGCACACCAGATCTGAGGCGCGATGTAGTGGAGCTTCTCACAGTTCTGAGCATGATGTTAGTGAATGCTCTCGCTAATGCTTGAGCCAGCCTTCGTACCTTGTCTGCGACTATGGGGCCGCTGGTGGCACGAGTATCGGCGGCAATGACCACACCGCCATCGTAGAGAGCGCCGACGATGGTGGTACCGGTGGATGTGGCCTTGGGGAGTGGAACTCCTCGGGCGTGGAGGGCAAGGTTGCGGTTGTGGTTTGAGAAGTCGAAGCCCGGCATCTTGCTGGCGTGCGTAATGTGGTAATGTTGGTGTCTCGATGAGTATTACTTCTTTATTAGTCGCGACAGCAGGAAGTGTGTATGTAAATGGCGTGTTCGTCAATGTGAAGTGGTAGTGTTTGGAGGGTTGATTGATGGTGCCTCCCAGCCAGCAGCAGCAGGCGACTACAGTGACGAAGCTCAGGTGAAGCTCTCGGCGGAACTACGGCAGACGCCAGGCAAGCAAGCAACGCGGTGCAGAGCGCGGCGGAGGAGAGTTAAAGAAACATCAATCGTGTTTACCAACTTGTCGCAACACCACACAAACTTTGCCACAACTTTACGAACAATCTCGGCGGACAACCAAATCACTACGAAAACCATCATTCTCTTTATCAGGCCACAACGCTTTACCAGGGAGTTTGAGCTGGAAAACCGCGCTCGAGCGCCTACAGCGCCGAAGTAGACGCACCAGAGCTCTGGACCGGACGAATCACCACGCAAGATTACGAGGGAATTCGTGATACACAATCATGGCTGGTATGGGAAGTTCTGTGCAAGCCAATGCGGCAAGCGACCTGGAACCCATCGAGACAGAGCATGTTGGCTTCCAAGCTTTTGCTTCCGACAACAAGTTACGGCTCTTCCCTACACCTTGGTCGCCCGAGAAATTTCCTTTAACGACTGCTTCGCTACTGTCCGTTGCTTCTGGTCGAGGATTGATTGCCGCAGCTGGACCAGATGCCTTGGTGATTTGGACAACAGAGAGCGTGAGAGAAGCCATCTCCAGCGAATCAAAAGACAAGACGTCCACCAAATCTGAGGAGCAAAAGAAGAAGAAGGAGGACTTCACACCTCGGGCGACAATCCAAGTACCGAGACTATCACAGGTCGTCTTCTCGAGCGACGAGAGCTGCCTTGTGATCTCGGCGGAGGAGGGCGGCGGACTTGCAGTATATGATACGGATGCACTGCTGAGTGGAAAGAGCGAGTCTGCATTCCAGATCCCAACAAATGGTGTGGCTGTTCGACAGATACTGGCAAACCCTTCGAAGGACAACTCGCACCTGTTCGGATTGGTGTTGAGCAATGGTCAACTGCTTCTGGCGGATCTCAAGCAGCGTCAACTTATGAACGGTGCAAGTGGGAGTCCCGTGTTCAAAGAGAACGTAAGCTGCGCGTGCTGGTCAAGATTGGGAAAGCAGATTGTCGCTGGCCTAGCAGATGGGACTGCCGCCCAAGTGGACCTTCAGGGAAACACGAAGGCTGTGATTCCCAAGCCGCCACAAGTATTGGTAAACCGCGACCCGCAGGAACAAGGTCTACCAGTCACCGCGATCTACTGGCTTGAAACTCTGGACTTCCTCATGATTCATTCACCTATCAACCCGCCAGCTGACGGCGACGGTATGGGACCTCGCAATGACGCCGAGTACCATCTTGTCCATCGCGACAAGGCTACAGGCAACTGTAGCTACCACCAATTCATGGATCCTTGCCCTGGCTTCCTGGATCAACGCGTGCCGACTCATCACTTTATTCAGCGTCTGCGCGAATACCCTCCCAATCTTGACGACACCTTGATACTGAGCTCGACTATATCGACCGATATCGGCATGATTACTCGGTCAAGCACACCATTGTCACAGGATGTTGCGGCCGATCAGATCACGCACATTTACACCACCACTACATCACTGGAAGATACGCGACGGGCGGCGCTGCCCGTAAGCTTGGAGGACGGTATGAGCGACACATCGGTTGTTGGCATGGCACTCGACCTCAGTTCAAGAACTAAGGTACAGAAGCCAATTCCTACCGATGAAGAGATCGACGAATCGGCCACACCTCTACCTGCATTGCTTGTGCTCAATCATGAGGGTGTTCTGAGTGCCTGGCACTTCGTGTACAACGAGTCTATTCGCCAAAAGAAAGCATACCCTGGATTGATCAACCAGACCGCACAACAGCAGACTCCTGCCCCTGCGAGTACGACTACCAGTGCCTTTGGCGCGTCTATTCCTGCACCTGCCCAAACGCCCGCAAAGCCTGCCTTCGGACAAAGCACCACGCCCGCCTTCGGCAGCACATCTGCCTTTGGCAAATCAGCCTCACCATGGGCCGCGCCGCCTGCTGCAACACCCAAAGCACCTGAATCTGCGAAGCCCGCGGGTGGTGCGCAATTTGGCGCTCCGGCCGCTTTTGGGCAGACTGGAGGGATGGGTGCTCAGAAAGCTTCGCCTTGGGGCTCGTCTACGCCGAGTAAAATCCCACAACCTTCACAGCCAACCACTGCATTTGGAGGAAACACGAGTGGGCAGTCGCCTTTTGCTTCTTTTGCGAAGCCCAGCGGTGACGGCAAGACATCCGCCTCATCGCCCTTTGCTGGCTTCTCCAAGTCAGGTGACGACGCAAAGGCACCTGCGCCGTCTCCGTTCGGTGGTTTCGCAAAGCCAGGTGGTTCCGATAAGGCCTCTGCTTCCTCGCCGTTCGGCGCTTTCGCCAAGGCGGGTAGTGATGAAAAGTCACCTGCTTCTTCGCCATTTGGCACTTTCGGGAAGCCGAGCAATGAGCAAAGCAAGCCTGCTGCACAGGCTCTTGGCTCCTTCGGACAACCTAGCGCTGACGCAAACAAGTCTGCTACCCCAGCGTTCGGCAGTGTTGGTAAGCTCGGTGCTGGCCAGGGAATGAAACAGCCCTCAGCATTCGGCAGCAATGACAGTAAGCCTTTGGGTTCTCCCTTCTCCAGCTTCACAGGCAAGCCACAAAATGAGGACAAGAACACGAGCGCCTCTCCGTTTTCGGCGGCTGGATCTGCAGCATCGCCGTTCTCATCGTTCGGAAACAAAGCTAACGCGCAGGCCTCGCCATTTGCCTCAACAGGACAGCAGAAACCTGGTATGTCTGCCAATACTTCCTTTGGGTCCACTGTGACGCTAAATTCGACTACAGGAAGTTTCTCATCCGGTGGCGCCTTTGGCCAAGGCTCATCGTTTGGTAAAACGTCCTTCGGGCAACCACCAAAAGCACAAGATGCTCCCAAATCGAGCGATCAGTCACCGGGTCTTGGAAGCTTCAGCGGATTCAAGCTTGGCTCGACTTTCAAGCCTGATGGAACTGCGAAGGATGATCTGCCTAAGCCCAAGGACACAGGTACGAGCCTGTTCGGCAGCGGTTTTGCCAACTCTTTGAACACGCTTGGAAAGAACCCAGAACCTACTACACCGATCAAGCAAGAGCCAGATACCGAGCAATCGCTCAAGCTCAACGACATTCCCGATGCGACTGCCACGCCTACCAGCCCTCCTAAGCCGGCCCAAAAAGAGACACCTGCCCAGGATGACGCACCCCTTCCACCAGACTTCATCACCAGCAAACCAAAGAAGGTGGAATCACCGCCTGCTACCGACGATGCGCCCTTGCCTCCTGATTTCTTGACCTCTAAGTCAAAGGCGGCAGACGAAGGTGCGGATGTCCCCATAGCAGGCAGTCCACCACTTGATGTGGGTGATGAGAGATTCTCTGAGCCTGCTAGTGAGAACGGAGAGGAAGACGGCCCACCCGAAGAAGACGAGGAGCCGAACTGGAGCGATGAAGAGGACCAGGAAGAAGATGATGAGGAAGACGAAGAGGAAGACGAAGAGGATGAGGACGACGATGAAGATGATGAGGAAGAGGACGAAGACGAGGATGAAGACGACCGCACTATCGAAAACCCCGAGCAACTGTCTGCTTTCGAGGCAAGAATGTCACCTGCAAGCCCGAAGAGGACTGCCCAGGAGGAGCAGTCCACTACGCCTGAAACGCAGATGAAGAAGGCCTCATACACTCCCGCAGGCTTCCCCAAGCCTCTCACCTCCTTCGCGCCGCCAGTTGCCAAACCTCAACAGAGTCCTCGCTCGCCGAGCCCAGTGCGCGGCTCCAGTAGGCCTGCGGTAGCCCAGCGTCCTTCGTTCGGCAGAATATCTGTTCCTCCCGCGAAGCCAGTCGAGCGCCCTATTTCGAGGCAACAGGCACCCACGCCACAGCCACCAACTCAAGCTGAACTAGAAGACGAAGAAGACGCACGCATCAAGTCTATCCTCGATGCGCCCATTGAGCCTTCAACGGAGCTGCCAGAGTTCGTCGCTCATCACAACTATGCTGGTGTTTCGGACAAGCCTGGCGTTGCCGGATCTGTTGAGAAGGTCTTCCGTGACGTGAACAGCATGATTGACACTCTTGGTCTCAACGCCAGATCGTTGCAGGCATTTGTTGATGCACACAGTCATGCTCGTGATAACAACAGCCCAATGACCAGGAGAGACCTCGAAGACGAAGAGGGTTGGGTTTTTGCTGAGCTCGATGACCTCCGAACTATCATCGACGGTGTTGGTCGAGATCTTGAGAATGGTCGACTCGACGACCCTTCGGGCAAGATCGCGGACTGCTTGGACGAGGAGAAGGAGCTGCAGAAGCTCAAGTCCAGGGCAGCTGATCTCAGGAAGCAGATTGCTACAAGGACGGACCCTAGGCAGCAAGCAGAGCAGTACAACGCTCCTCTTCCAAGCGAGAGCGCTGCTCAACAGACCGAGCTGAGGCAAGGTGTGCAGCGAATGCAGAAGCAGCTGGCCGAAGCCGAAGAGGCAATGAGCATCCTACGCGCAGACCTAGCCTCCGTCCCGGCTGATGGACAATCCAAGGGCGCGTCCAACGTCCCCACCGTCGAAGCCGTAACCAACACAATCCTCAAGATGACTGCCATGGTCGAGCAGCGCAGTGGTGATGTGGACGTGCTCGAGTCTCAGATCCGCCGCTTGCCTAAGGGTCTCGCCAGCCTGAGACTGCAGGATGATTACGAAGACGACCTCATCGGTGCCATGCGCGGCTCGAAGCTTCTGACCGCCAGCTCGGGCTCTCCAATGAGCACCCCACGAGCCGGTGCCAGGAGCAGGATGACCGCGCGTGGCGACCCTCTTGGTATGAGCGGCATGTTCGGCTCACGCTACGCTCGCACCCCGCCAATGTCTGGCAGGCAATCCGTCGCAGACCTGGGCGCCAGTGCCTTGGGCAGGAGCACGGCCAGTTTCGGTGCTAGCACCAGGAAGAAGATGGCTGACGTTTCCGTCGAGGAAGCCGAGGGCTGGTTGGGCAAGGAGAAGTCCAGGAAGAAGGTGTTGACTGGTCTCAAGGACATCATTGAGCGCAGAGGTGTCAGAGAGGTCAAGATGACTAAGTAGGGAGAGAGGGTCCGTGTCTTCGTTGCTCTATATGTTGCTGCGTTTTAGCGAATGCTCTATGGGTTTGGGTTAAGTAGAGATTGTCACAAATACGAAACTTGTATAACAGATGTCACTTGACGAATAAAGGCTTGAACAAGAACTTGTACTTTCGGGGTATCACAATATCAACACAGCTTTCATCTAACAATACAATACAATCCGATCAGAGAACAAGCCATTTCTCACCAATCTCCTTCGCCGCACGCTGATTACCCACGGCGACATAGATAGCCTGCAAAGCGTACGCCGCCTCAGTCGCATAATCCTCCAAACCCAGACCATGAATTTCCTCGTTCTCGAGCCTTGCAGCTTCCTGTTCGTCGCCCTTCGGGCGAGCGGTACCAGCTTCTTCGTAGACCAACCTAGCAGCTTCGAGTTCTCGAAGACGCGCCTTGCGCTGAGCAGACTTCAAGTTGATGTCGCTCTGCACTTGCGCGCTCAACTCTAAAACCTTTTCGTATGCGGGAATGGCTAGGTAGGTGAGCCCCAGCACGTGCCACATGCGCCCGACGTTGTACTCTGCTTCTTGGTCCTGCGCTGGCACGCCGTCGCGAGTGCGTAGATCGTAGTATCGGTACAAGAAGCTCAGACCTTGATGCATCTCGTGGTGGCGGTTGTTGGTCTGGCGCTTCATGGCGCCGGACACGTACTGCGACGCGATGGAGAGGTTGATTCCAGGATCTTCTGGCCTGAGCGCAAAAGCGCGGAAGAAGTACGGCAGAGCAGAAGAGGAATGGTTCGCCACAGAGACCATGTGACCATAGTTCATCAGAGCTCCGGCGTCGAGGCCATCAGCGGCGAACTCGGGCTTGTTGCGGCGTCGTAAAGTACTGGGAGGCATGCCGAAGTCGAACTTCCGTCTCATGGAGGGAGACAGAGCTTGGTAATCGAGAGTCTTGACGCTGCGGAGCATGAACTTTTGAGTTGGACCGGCCGTGAACCAAGTATTATCTCCATAGGCAAGACGAGAGACAGCTGTGATGAGTTGATACGACGATCCTGAGCGGAGATCGCCACGCATCGCGAACCAACGCGCTGTTTTGATCAGGCGCTCAGTGTCGTTGAACATGAGCGCGCAGCAGATGGAGGTAGCCTGCGATGTATTGAGAAGCTCCTCGTTATGGTAGAACACGTTTGCATTGAAGAGACCGTTTTCGATGATCTCGTAGCAAGACTCTTGGTCGCTCTGTTTGGCATCAGCGAGCGCAAGATCGACAAATATGTGATGCCAGGTCGGGAATGTAATGCCGTGGAAGTCTGTAGGAGTTGAAACGTCCATAGGAGGCGGCGCGTTCTTCTTGGAGTTGTCGCCTCCATGGTCGGATTCGCTGTCCGGTGCTTCTTCTTGCGCTGCAGTCGCTCCATTTGCTTCAAGCCTCTTCTTAAGAGCCTCTAGCTCGCGGATGAATTTGCTGTTTCGATTCCGAATGCGAGTAGGTTCAAAGCCTTTGAAGGGCTTGTATCTGTCCCTAGAAGGATAGAACACTCTCATAGTTCGAAATTCTCGATACATGACCCTCGCATTGTCCATCCAGTCGAACACTTGTTCTTCATCTGCATTGTCATCGTCCAAGACATGCCAAAGCTCTTTCACTTTGGCAAAGCATGACAGGATACGCTCCGCTTGCTCCTCAAAGAAGCGATCACGGTCGTCTTCCTTCTTGAGGATCTCGGCAAAGGCTCTCTTCTTGTAGTGAGTCAAGGTGTTCTCTGCTGGAACAGAGGACTCGTTGCCCTCATCGTCACTGCCCGAATCGGCATCACCATTCTGCACCATCTGAGCGACTCTCTTCTTCATCTGGCGCTGTCTTGCATTTTGACGCTGCTTCAGACGCTTTCTCGCCAGTGCGTCATCGATCTCAGGCACATCCACCAGATCGGGTTGCGCGCGCTTCCTCTTGTTCTCAAGCACCTTCTCCTTCCTTGCTGACTCTCGTGGATTGACAGGTGGCATTTCGAGTCTTTCCTTTCTGATGATATCTTTGCGGCCCATGGCGATCAGGTCGCGGATGATGACCATTGCTTTATCCTTTTCGTTCATGTCATCTGCGAGCATCTTGGCCAATTCTGCTCTGGCTGCCGCATGGTTCGGGTCCAACTCCACGACAGCTCGGTAGCACTTCTCGGCTTCAGCAAATTCTTTCATGCCGCGATAGCATGCTGCCATGCTTATCCAATACTGATCCGTAAGCTCATCTTCCAATACTTCGATCGGCTTATAGAATTGTATCGCATGCTGGTGCATTTCTTGAATTCGCAGTGCGTCTCCGACTGTGTAGAACAGGTCGTACACGTTGGTGATATCATCTCTGAGCTCATAGATGAGATCGAAGTGCTTCATGCCTTCGTGCTGGTCTCCCAGTTTCAGACGGAATATGCCTAACTTCACCCTCAAGTCCAGTGGCAGACCGTCACCATAAAGCTCCGAATTTCGATTGGAGTCCTCGCGGAATTCTGCGATCTCGAGTCGCCGTGCATGGTCAATGTCATACTCGCGATCATCGTCCGTCACGTTGTCCCAGTATTCCTCCTCTCTGCGACCCAAGAACCATCTTGCAACGCGTTTGAGCTCTGAGACTGCGTAAGCTGGCTCTTTGGTCCGATCGACGAGGTCAAGATACATGTTGAGATGAGCCCATTGTGTATCGGCATCACCAAAAGTGTCACTGTCGTCGAACAGTTTAAAAGTTTCCTCATAGGCTTCGCGACCTGCGGTTATCTCGAGTCGATCCTTGGACTCCAAACACAGCTCAGCATACAGCTTTAGATTGTCCAGATCGTCAGGCCTGGCACGCAGCAGAAGCTTCGTATCTATACGGGCTTTGACATCATGACCAGCGTCTAGGTGAAGATCTCGCCTTCGTGTCCGCAATTCATAGTTGTCCTCGCCATGGCTGTAGTGGATAGCTTTCGAAAGACAGAAAACTGCTTGATCGTACTCTGCTCGAGTTCGGAGGGGACCGGCCATTTCAAGAGTCTTGTTCGCCACCAAAAGCCACAGATCAGGGTCTTTCTTGATGTTGGCGCCAGTCATCAAGGCACCCAAAGCATCCTTCTGGTTGCCTTTTGCGATGAGAATATCGGAGAGCAGCGAATGAGCAACGTAGATCTCCGGGTTCGTCATAACAGCTTGACGCGCGAGGTCCATCGCTGTATCAAGTTGACCGCTGAGGAAAGCTCCAGTTGCCTGTTCTTGAAGCTTCTTGAACTCTGGTCCAGGGTCTTCGGCACGTTGTCGTCGCTTGGACTTTTTCGCCAAAGGGCCGGTTCTCGGCCCACTAGGTCGACCTCGACGTTTCTCTTCATCCCTCTGCAGTTTGGGGTCATGCTCTGTGCCTTTCAACGCCCACTTCCATCCACGCCCTTTCCCTCGAGCCCGGCCGGTACCTCGTCCTCTCCCACGAGGTCGCCCACGGCCAGGTCTTGTCGCGGCAGCAAGATCCCTTTCGTCTTCTGAGATCGCATTGAGCGCATCAGCGAAGCTGGCTTCGAACTCTGCATCCTCGTCGTCGCTGGCATCGTCTTCCGTCGGAACATAATCGCCACCGTCCAGTGCTTCTGCACGACGGATGAGTTCTGTGTCGTAGTAGGGATTCGCCATCGGTCTCTCGTCCGGCTCAGCTTCGATGTCGCTCTCATATTCGGCCGTAGCGCCTGGAAAGTGATAATCTTGTCGCTTTTTCGGGTTGCCATATCGCATGTGGAAGTCCTCGGCAAGCTGGCTGTACTCGTTGCTCGCTCCGTAAGGGCCGATACTTGGGTTTTCGTCAAGGTCCGGATACATCTGTGACCCATTTAAGTCTTGAGTCGCCACGTTGTTGCCGCCATTAGCTCCTGGAAGAGAACCATAAGGTCCCCAAGCTGGCCGGTCAATTGCTGGGTATGGATTAAGCGACGATGCGCCTGGCTCCGGGTAATCGTTTGGGTCATTTTCGCCGATGTGGTCGTCCATGATCTCGTGGTTGTCAACCGTGCTCGAATATGTGTCGGTCCACTTCCGGTTGCAGGCGGCGACGGTTCATAGACCTGGCGGATCACGACTCAAGCAGAGTCTTCACGCATCAGCGATGGTCTATAGGAATGTCACAGTGAGCGCGCAGATGAATTGTTGCAGCTCCTGAAGTGTTGTGTCGAACGGCTATCTGCAGCAATTTATATGTTTGTCGAAGCGGCGATTGGTCCAGGATTGAAGAGCAGCTGCAGCAGCAAAGAAGCGCGCGCGCATTTAGACCTTTCGACGCTCGCAGCCTGAGGCCACAAACTTTAACTTCTGGCAAACGCGCAGAGACACCACCACCACCAGCGACGTCAAAGCCGAGTCGGTCAACCAAGGTACCATTTAGATACCACACGCATTCTACTGCTCTACTACCACCTCTTACTGCTGCGGCACTGCTATATTCGATCCGACTCATTCCACCAACGGCACATTCGCAACCATGAAGCTCGTCAGGTACGTAACCTACCACAAATCCCACGCGCGCAAACTACATGCTGAAAGATTGCTTGAAGGCGGCGCGCGCAACGACCTGACTGACCGAATGATGCAGATTTCTCATGAAATGCACCAACGAGACCGTCACAGTGGAGCTCAAGACCGGTAAGCAGGCCACAAATGTCAAGCGAGTTTTGCGACAACTTACTGACAAGCATGCGCAGGCACCATCATCAACGGCTCGATCGCTTCGGTCTCGCCTCAAATGAATACCAACCTCCGTACAGCGAAAATGACCGTCAAGGGCGGCTCACCCGTCAGTCTCGACCACATCTCCATCCGCGGTAGCGAGATCCGACACATCATTCTTCCCGATTCGCTACCATTGGACAACCTGCTCGTGGACGATGCTCCCAAACCCAAGAACAAGCCTCGCAAAGAGGTCGCAGAAAAGTCTGGAGGACGTGGAGGACCTAGGGGTGGTGGAAGAGGCGGTCCCAGAGGCCGTGGTGGTCCCCGCGGTGGTCGCGGTCGTGGCAGGGGCTTCTAAGTGCACGAATGACATCCTGTGCGAAGAAGTCTCAAATTTATGAGCTCGAAGATTGAGGGCGGCGCTTGGAGGCAGCAAACGTGGCTGCAAAGATATCACCAAAGAGCAGACCGCGATGAAACCAGGAGCACGAACAATTCGCAAATCGGTACATACCATGCGGAGTTCAATAGCGCTATGCTGAAACCTCCATCCATCTCTGTGCTGCGCTGCCAATGCGTGTCAGAGATGACGATTTTGATCCTTGGGATTAGTAGGACGCCTTTAAATATCTCGAGCGTACCAAATTTTTCTGTTCAATCATGCTTACTGCTTCTCCAAAACATTGAGACTTGCGTCTCGCGTCAGAAATGGAAGATACACGATTCAGTGATCGAGGGATCGAAATAAGCTCGTCGATATACCCAACATGCGAATTCGCCTGTTGAACGAAGCGTGCCTCTTCCTCCCGCGATACAAGTTCAGTGGCCATATGCGCTTTCGCAAGTCGTGACCTACAATTCATTTATGCGCCGGTGGATGGTCTCATGATCGATATATGCAAATGACAATGGACATCCTAGACACTAGCACAGTTGATCTGCGATTATATACAGAATTGTTGAGACGCCATCATCGATCTAGCGATGAATCAACGGGGATATGGTCTAGTGGTATGACATCTTCTTAGCATCGGGGTTCAATCCTCTTGTTAAGTGGAGAAGGTTCTGGGTTCGATTCCCAGTTTCTCCATGATTCTCATCATATATATGAGTTTATCTTTTGCTTTCTAGTCCTAGACACTGGTACCTGGGCTGGCGAGTGCAGAGTCAACGCTCTAGGTGCTAGGCCGTCGTGAAGAGTTTACCAGGTCTGAACCGGCAGTTTCTCCATCGTTCCTCGCCTTCGGACGAGCGATCGTTTTGTCGTTGAGATCGAGATATGCATCTTGCGTGTAAGCCATCGTGGTTGTTCGCAGGCCCTTGAAATTCGTACGGTGCTGTGATGGGATAAAACATAGAGCGTTGAGCGTTGCTTTTTTCGGTATGTCGACCAGTACACTTGAATTAAAGGCGGCATTACCGAGAATGTTTCCACTGATGTTCTTTGCGCGAATGCCAACGGAGCCAGGAACCTGATCAACCAGAAGCCGACGCCAGGTCGCGAGCGTGTGGGCGGAGACGGATTAGAGCAATTCAGAAAGACTATCAATGATGCACATGAAGCAACTACTTGTTCAGTAAGACAAATATATGATCACGATGAAGAACGATTGAAATACGATATACTCTGAGCAACGTTGCATGTCATAATCTGCCTATAAATAGTGTTTGCGAGGTGGGCATGGTTGTTACGTGAAAAGTTGCGGTAGGTGTGTAGTCGTCAAGTCATTTCATTTCAAAATTGCGAAAAGGGTATCTTAAGCAGCCTCGTGACATGCTGTCCTCGGCAGCACGCAAGCCACGACCACCTGAAAACCACTTCAGCTACAAGCCGCTCACCTGAACCCAATGTAGCGCTGAATCACAAGCGAACCGCTCAGCTGTTTCACCAGTCCTCGCAAAAGCGTATTATGTTGGCATCATCGAGAAACCTCTCCCGGCATTCCCACCACTGCGTTTCGATGCAGCGCCACCTCCACCCGATCTCTTCGGTGCTCTTTTGCTAGACGAGGCACCACCCCTCCCTGATGCTCTTGAACCCCCATCCGAGGTCGTCCGCCTAGAAGTGCTACCTCTGGCCCTCCACTTCTGTTTCCTGGGCTTCGCAGCCGTCTTCCTGCCAGTTGCAGTCTGGGACGATGCGGCGTACGAGTTGGCGGCCGCAAGTTGCGAGTTGGCAAACTTCTGATTAAACGCTTGGACACGAGGGTCGGGGCGGAAGTAGTTGCTTTCCTCGCCCTCGTCCTCGTCCATGTCAGAACCGCTAAATTCGGGGCCATAGTCCTCGTTCTCATCATCATCGTCGCTGACAAGGTCGATGACGTTTTGCAAATTCGGGTCGAGGATACGAGGATCATCGTTATCTCCGGACATCTCGTTGTACTGACGGCGACAATCTTTGACCAGCTTCGTGAAGCGCTTTCCATACAGACGCACCCTTTCAGGATCTGCACCTGGAATCTGGAGCATCTGTTCCTCCGTCTCCGTGAAACGGATGGCCATCTGTCGCAAGACCGTGTCGGAGAACGGCACAGTGTGCATAAATTTGTCGTTCTGGATCTTTTCTGCAATTGCTTTGGCCTTCAGAACAAAGTCTTCGACAACGAATCGATGCATCTCGTTTAGGGCTTCCATCGTATGATCTGACGTGATTCGCTGGCCGACACGCTTTGGTGGAGGTGGTGGTTGTGTACGCAGCGCTCGCCCACCTTCCCGGATTGGCTCGAACCCATCGTCTTCGTCGTCATCGTCCATGTAATCTTCATCATCCTCATCATCGACCACGAAGCCTCCATCGTGCGCATACTTCTCGAACACGCCACGACTCTGTTTGCGGTTGGCCATAGCCTGTTGAATCGGCGACGAAATGTACGTGGATTGTGGAAGTTCGGCTCGGGGTTTGGTTTGCTTTCTAGCATTCTTCGTGCCCATGTCTTTGGTTGCTCCGGCCCTGATCGAGGCTTTCGCCTTATCATTAGGTGAGGTGCAGAACACAATCTTAAGCTGCTTCTTGCCACGCCTGAAGTCATTCGCTCTGGGGCCAAGCTCCATGTACTGACTTGCGAAGCCACTTCGGTTCATCTCGTTGTACTCCTTTAAGCCACCTTCGCTGAGAAGCTCAACGAAAAGGCGCTCGACATCTGAACGATCGAGTCTCTTGCCTTTGCCATGGTTCTCTAGCGTATCGTGGCCGCTGTCGACAATTTTCTTGATCTTCGAGCCTCTGAAGATGTCCATGCAATAGATCATTGTCACCTTATTGCCTTGCAATTCCTGCAAGAGATTGATGGCACTGATTGCGTAATCTGTCATATCTCTCTCCTCGAACGATGAGGTCGAATTGCAGTTGTCGCACTGGCCATTGCAGTCATCAGGGTTGAATCTTTCGTTGAAGTAATTCAGTACTTGCACGCGTCGACAGACAGCTTTGTTGTCGCAGTAGGACACCATCTTCCGTAGCATCTGGTGCTGACGATCCTTTTGCTCCCTGCTTCCATCGCCATCGTCGATCATGCGTCGTAGCTTGCCGGCATCCTGATAGCCGTAGAACAAATAACAGCTAGAATTCATGCCGTCTCTTCCAGCGCGCCCAGTCTCTTGGTAGTAGCCCTCCAAGCTTTTGGGCATACTGTGGTGAATCACATATCGTACGTTCGCTTTGTCGATACCCATACCGAAGGCAATGGTGGCAACAATGACATGATACTGTCCTGCTTGCCATTTCTTTTGTATGGCAGCCTTCTCTGCTGACTCTAAACCAGCATGGAAATGATGAGCACGGATCTTGTACTCTTTGGACAATTGTTTAGCCACATCCTCGCAGTTCTTGCGTGACAAGCAATAGATGATGCCCGTTTGGCCGCGATGATTGTTCTGGATGAGCTGTGCTATAGCTTCCAGGTCCTCCTTCCCTTTGCCTTTCTGACGGACTTCGTAGTAGAGATTTGGACGATTGAAACTTCTCGCGAAGACCTCGCACCCATCAATGCCGAGATTGTGCATGACATCCACTTTCACATTCTCCGTAGCAGTAGCAGTGAGTGCGATGACTGGCAGCCGCGGGAATTGTCTCCTCACATCGCCAATCGCTTTGTAATCGGGACGGAAATCATGGCCCCACTGACTGACGCAGTGGGCTTCATCGACCACGAGCCTTGCCAGCTGACCTCGATTGTAGAGTCTGCTGAAGGCGTTGACGATTGCTTGGCTTTTACTCAACATCTCCGGAGTGACGTAGAGTAACTGGACGAAGTCTTGAACATTTGATTCCTGAAATGCGTCGAAGATGGCACGGCGCTCGTCCTGGTGGGTCTCACTGTTGATCAAGTATGCCTGAATGTTCAGATCTCTGAGGTGTTGGACCTGGTCTTGCATCAAGCTGAGTAACGGCGATATTACCACGGTCACGCCCCGAGTGGTACCAGACGTGATTAAAGACGGCAATTGGTAGCACAGGGATTTGCCGCCTCCTGTTGGCATCAAAACGAAAACGTCTTTGCCCTGGAGTGTCGCATTGATTGCTCCGATTTGTCCTTGTCTAAAGCCGCGTAGTTTGAAGCGATGCTTGAGAGCCTTCGCCACATCATCAGACCAGGGAAATTGGAATTGTGCCTCGATATCGGCATCCGCCTGTACCATTTGGGACTTCTTCTGTTTCTTTGCGCTTGGTGGAGCTATCGCGGAGTGGCTGTTGGCTGAAGTTTCTCTGAAGACCTGACGTTCAGCTGCTTGACGGATTGGCTTCTTAGGCAACCCCTGGTTTTCGATGTCGTCGGCGAATTGGAGCATGTCATCATCGTCATCACCTCCGAAGTCCTCATTGTGGTCGGAGAAAGGCGCAGGTGGCGTGCCCATATTGTTACTGAATAGCTGCTCCTCGTGCTCCGGGAAATCGTCTATCATGTGCACCTCGGTTGTAGGGGCGAAATGAGCGCGTGATTTCTCTTTTCGCGGCGACGGAGACCGTTCTGGTCGAGGAGGTGGAGCCATAGGTAATTGCCTAGCTTGCGCTTGAAGGCTCTTCTCTTGCATGTATTCGAACACGTTAGTTGGCGCTTGCGTTTGCGCAATGCGAGCCGAGCTGGATATATTCGTATCGGCTGGTCTTGTCATATTGGGCATCGCCTGCGTTGCCTTGACTGCCACTGCTTTCGCGTCTGCAGGTCTGCTGGCACTTGCTCGCCTGAGGCATTTGTCAATGTCTTCCTCACATATGTTGAGGAGGCGTAGACAGTTGCTCTCGAAATCATTCAATTTTAGCTTGCATTGATCGTTGACAGCTCTAGCCTCTGTCAGTCCAATCCTGGTTTTGACAGACTTTCGCATGCTGTCAAAAGCGGCCTGTTTTTCATCCAGCAGATTTTTTCGTGCCTGTGGCATCCGCTGAAGCTCCTCAAGTGCATGTTGTCGACTCTCCACTTGATTCAACTCATCCTGCTTGCGTTCAGCTCCAGCTTCATCACCATCATCAAAGCAATATGCAATTTCTTCCGCAAGCTGGTCGTCTCGGGTTCTGAGTTCCGTAAGAACACGGTTGATGGCGTCCGCAGAAAGATTGAAGAAACTATCCAGTCGATTGCGGTCTTCCAGTTCGAGTGCTGACTTCGGCTCACTTTGTGTGCTGATCGATCCGGGCGGTTTCGCAATATCTGAGGACGATGGGGGTTTGGTCGGTGAAGCGGTTCCAGATGACCGCTGCGGCAAAGCACGGGTTGCACTTTTGGATACAGGCGATTCTTTTATGGTCGTCGGTCTTGGAGATACTCGTTTGGGCGGTCCGGTAAGAAATATGATGCTGTCGTCTTCCTCATTCTCGTCTTCAGAGTCCGGCATGACGATTCGCTGTCGCGAGGTAGAGTCACCGCGATTTTGAAGAACATGCGACCTATGCAACGACGTGCTAGGATTTGCCGGCGGTGGTTGCGGAGCCACAGTTGAATACGGCGGTGGAGGCTCGGTAGGTGCTTCGCCCAGAACTTCGTCAATCGTGGAATACTCGGAGGATGTTGGCGGTTGGACTTTTTGCAGCACCGCAGATGATGCCGGCTCTTTGACTGTACGTTTTACCTTGGCTGACACGGGCGACCCATGTCGGGGGCAATCATCCAAGTCCACCCTGTATTCCTCACTCTTTCTTTTGCGCGAAGTGCCCATCTTCGCAACCCGATCAACTGAAGGACTTTTAAGCCGATTCATACCCTCAGTCAGATCCATGATCTCCACATCTGAGCCTGAATCTGGCATCTCCCACTCATCCTTGGTGGGCGTCTGCGGTACAGACTCCGCCTTCAATGCCGACTGTACCGTCTGCTTCCATTTACTAATCGGTCTTGTCGAATTTGTCGAGCTGCCTTCAATCTGGGAGCCAGCGCCGACAGAGAGGAGTCGTGGCTTAGCAGCAGAACCGGGTGCGGCCCTCAGTCTTGCCATTTCAGAGTGGCTCTCTGTAGTAGGTCGTGCCTCAACTTCTGGTACTTCGGTCGTCGCCTCGCTTAGATCGTCGTCGAACGCTTCGTCGGGAATATCCTCGATACCCTCCAAAGGAGTTGCGCTAATTTGGCCGAATGAGACTGTCGCAGGTGGCAGCGACACGTCTGGCGGCAACGAAGCCTTCGTCGAGATTAGCCAGCGCAAATGTGAGTCCAGATTGTGTCGCGTCATTTGCGGTGTACATGGCTGTATCGTGTACGCATCACAGAAACGATGCGCGAGCCCTGCGAGTGGTTGTGACGGTGCTTCGAAAGATGAGATGAATGTCGAGATGAATGAACTACAGCGCGTTAGGCAGCGGGGCGCGAAACCACGAAAGCACGTGACAGAGTGATTGAAGGGGTCCAACTGATGACTGAGACACTAACCCTATTAACACTCGGCGAGGACAGTCGCTTTCCATGAACCCACATGATTTAACCTGATTTCATCCCTTGACCCACTAATCGATCATCTCATCCTGTAGCTTACATTTGACACTGAAGTTTTGACGCATCAAGTATGCTCATTCTGGCAGGTGGTTGCCATATGATTCTTCGCGCCCTGTAGTCATCCGATTTAGTTAAAGCCCAAGCACGTAACACACAATAGGGCACGGCAATCTTCCTCCCAATATACTAAGCGAAGCGATTTGAAAAGACGATTAGGCAACAACATACTGAAGATAAGTCTTATGCTAAGACTTTTCCACCCGTGGACTTAGAAAATTATCATACAATTGGTGCAGCGATGTCGCTTCAGCAAGATCTCGTGCTCCCAAGCCAGGACGTTCTCGAACGTGCCAGATCCACTCTCTTAACTTCACTTCCCTCCGAAGGCATTGGCCACGAGCAAGCGCAGAAGCACCTGGAGAAAGACCTTGTCCCTGCTTTCAATGGAAACTCCAAGTCTCCGCGGTACTACGGCTTCGTTACCGGTGGCTCTACTCCCATCGCCACTTTCGCCGACAAGCTCGCCGTCGAAGAAGACCAAAATGTCCAGGTTCACCTACCGAACGAGACAGTGGCAACAAACGTCGAAGACGCTGCTCTAAGACTCCTATGTGATCTGCTCAATTTCAACCCATCCGAATGGCCGCACAGAACATTTACCACCGGTGCTACGGCAAGCAATGTTGTCGGCCTGGCATGCGGACGAGAATATGTCATCGTTGAGGCAGCAAGAAGAAATGGGAAAGAAGCCAGTATTGCTCGTGAAGGCTTGCTCGCAGCAGCGCAAAAAGCACAAGTCCATCAAATCCAGATTCTGACCACTGTGCCTCACTCCTCCATCCGCAAAGCAGCTTCCATCATCGGTCTTGGCCACACCGCAGTAGTCGACGTCTCGGATCCTTCCATGCCCCATCGATACTCTCACGAGGCTCTCGAGAAAGCCCTGGCACTACCCAACACAGCTTCAATCATTTCCATCTCTGCTGCAGAAGTCAACACTGGATTCTTCGCTACCACCGGGGCCTCTGAGCTCACAGCTATTCGTTCTCTCGCGGTCAAATATGGCTCCTGGATCCACGTAGACGCCGCTTTCGGTCTGCAAGCTCGCCTCCTCCCATCCTCAGACTCCAGCTACAGCACGCTTCTTGAGGGTGTTGCTGGCCTCGAGCTCGCCGATAGCATCACCGGTGACGCTCACAAGCTGCTCAACGTACCCTACGACTGCGGCTTCATTCTGTCGAAGAACCTCTCCACAGCGCAGCAAGTCTTCCAGAACCCCAACGCCGCCTATCTCAGTAGCAGCAGCGACGATCCGATCCCATCACCTTTGAACATCGGCCTCGAGAATTCGCGCCGCTTCCGCGCTCTGCCAGTGTATGCCTCTCTGATCGCTCACGGCAAAGCCGGATACCTAGACATTCTCACGAGGCAGATCAAGCTGTCACGCGCGATAGCAGTTCACATCGATTCGCACCCGGCATATGAGTTGTTGCCATCAGCATCCTCATCTACATCTATTGAAGAGAGACTCTCAAGGATCTACGTGATCGTCATCTTCCGTGCGAAAAACGCAGAGCTAAACAGCGAGCTGGTGAAACGCATCAACGGCCTGCGCAAACTCTACGTGAGCGGAACGCAGTGGGAAGGCAAAGCAGCTGCTCGCTTCGCTGTAGCCAACTGGCAAGTCGACATCGAGAGAGACCTTGCTGTAATCAAAGATGTACTGCAAGAGGTGGCTGGCGGTGCGTAGATAGCTAATGCATGTATCATCGAATGCTGGCCTTACAATCGAGCACCTTTGCAAGCGAGAGATACCCTCAAGCAAGTGTATGAGCATCTCCGCCGTCTTCGAGCATACACCAGATAAGCTGCTCTTACAGCTAGCAATTCCTTCCAGTGAATGAGATCTTGGACAATAAGTCATGACGAAAAAAAGAGCCCGCTTAAGCGAGAACGTATAAAAAACGTGTGTACATAAGACAGCGGTATCGTCGCAGTCCCAGAGGCCAAGAGGAGAAAGAAAGGAAAGGAAAGAAAAATATAAAAACGCCAGAGGAGAAAGAGAGCCTGTTTCTGTTCTCCCTCCCAACCTTTTCTCCCCAAAATCCCCCCGTTTATCATGCACATGCCTTCGTACTTTGAGAAAAAAGAAACCGTTCCCCTGCGCACCCGTCAAGAGCTCATTAGTTGCCATTACCGCCACGCGCAACCATACCGCCAAGCACCAGCATCCACACTAAGAACACCGCACCGATGATCCAGAAGGCGAAAGCCGCTTGCCACTGCTGACAGATGCTACGCTGTTGCAGCCACGCGAGCGTGTTGAGGTCTAGGCGGTTCTGCGGGTTGTTGAAGACGTAGGTTTGGCAGTTGCCGTTGATATTGCCTTCGGGTCCAAAGAGCTGGATTGCCGTTGCGATGACACCTGTGATGTAGAGTACGAGCAGGATGAAGGACCCAAGCATTACGACACCCGGGAGTAGTCGGCGCTGCCATATTAGCACGAGCATGAGCCAGACGAAGAGGACGGTGAGGACGCCGACAGAGATACCGAAGGGCATTATCCTGGGAAGAAATCATGTTAGCAATGACGCGATTGGTCATTTTGACGCTTGGAGGCTTACCAAGGTATCCCAAGGCCACCGAGGGTCTGCTGTATCGTGATGAAAGTTGCGAAAACACCGATCAACACGCCGCCAGTGGCAAGCATGATGATTATCCAGAAGTTAAGCTGTTGGTCGGGCCAGTAATAGCTTTGGCGTACGATGACGCGCTGGCGAGATACGCTGCGCCCCATGCTGGAGGCGTACGAGGGAGCCAGTTTGGATATTTGATGGGGTTTGCTAGACCGGCGAGGTCGATGGTATTACGAAGGCGAAATAAGCCCAGAGGAAGAACGACTTGAGGATTGAAGATTCTGTCTCGCGAAGATAAAGGCGAGTAACGTAGTTCGCCTCAGGCGATGCGATGGATGTCGTGTAACACTCGGGCAGCCGCAGTGATCAGATTGCCTTCCAGTGCTAAGGGCGCAATCAATGTAATCGTCGGTGAAGCACGGCCAGCGCAGGTGGGTACAGTATGGATGCGCCGGAATCTCTTCGCAGTGAAGTGGCGATTCGATCGATTCTTATAGTGGTAGTTGCGCCTGGCTCTCTTCTTTCGCCAGCGCAGCAAATGAACTCTTCCGAGTCTTTGCCTCTCCTAGCAGTCGCGTCAAATAGCCAGCGAACAGAATGGGTCCACGCAGCAGTAGCAATAGCAGCCCAAAGACGAGCGGGTCGACCTGACGAAGATCGCGGGGCAAAGTTCCCACTGTGGGATCGTGGCGCGCGGCGGGTCTTCAGACGGACAGCAGTGTTTGTGAGCATACAAAGTAGTGATCCAGACGATGGTATGGCGAGTGAGTAAGAGGCCGGGCGAGAGACACAGTGCTAGTACAGCAGCGAGGGAATAATTTTGGTAGAGAGAGAATGCAAGAGGGAAGTGTCTCGATGGGACAAGGCGCAAGTGCCAACTCTGTGCTCGAGTGCGCAAGCTTACGTCGTGGGAGGCTGGCAAAGCTGGCTAGTGGGAGAGGTGGCTGGAGACCTGTTCGTGAGCCGCTCTGTCGCGGCAGTTCGCGGACAATGAACATAATCGTCGCAAGCTTCATAATTAAATCGTCATAGTGTATAGTCGGTGAACATGGAGTGTAGAATATCCCGGATAGTCGACATTCATGTTGGTAAAAGCCGATGATGTCCACACTGTACAGTATGCCCCCGCGCATCTTGTGATGAACTGACTGGATGTGTAAATCTTCTTGTACCTTCAATATACGAATGTAAACGATATCAAGTAACAGCATTATCATTAATCAACGTAGATTTACTATACACCCGCCAACCTTCATGGCAATAAATATACACGAATGTGCGTTGAAAAGAGTCGTCGATGATTCCTATACCTCACGAATCATCCCGCAATTGCTCATCGCTGCCACTTTTTGCTCTTCATGACAGTGGTGATGGCATGCCTGACAACAACACCAGCCCTTTCGATGTCCCTCTTCGAAAGTCCACTGGTCACACACACCTTCAGAGCTGGCTGTGGTCGCCACTCCTTCATGAGGTCTTTAGGGGTTGCGCCGATCGCGAGAGGCATGGCTTTGAGACGGGTGATGAGGACGCCGTTCGCAAGAGCCTGTCATAGAAGTATTAGTGGTTGTTACGATCAAAGTGGAAAATAATATTCAAACTCACCTCGTCAACGCAGTCTTGCAGCAGCATTTCCTGGTCCAACACGCTGAGATTGCGACTTTGCACATGTTCATCCTTGAGAACCAAGAGCATGACGGGTGCTTCGGCTGCGCTCGTGCAGCGTACCCAGTCGCTGCGAGGATCAAGCTGTGTGCGCATTGTGCGAATGTTCTCTCTCAGTCCTTGAATAATTTCTGGCTGTTCTTGCAGCAGTGTGACAGTCTCAGAGGCCGTAGTCGCAAGCAGAGCAGGAAGAGCAGCAGAGAAGGTATACGACGCGGCCGAAAGACGCTGGTGCTCGACAACTTCCACGCTGCCGGCACAGAAGCCACCACCGGAAGCGAGAGCGCCAGCGAGACCACCAACAAGCAAGTCCACGTTCTCGGGATCCACGTTCTGCTGCTCAGTCACACCACGGCCGGTCCTGCCCAGGATACCATAGCTCCACGTTTCGTCGAGGATGACTCTGAACTTGTATTTCAGCTTCAGCTCAATGAGCTTCGGCAGGTCCACGACATCGCCCACATTCTCAAATAAGCCCTCGGTAACGATGAAGCGTCGGGTCAACGGCTTGCCCTGACCCTCCTTAACCACACGCTGCAGCACGCGCTCCAAATCAGCCATGTCGTTGTGCTCAAACCACCTAACCTGCGATCTGCTGATCTGCAAGCCCTTGCGTATGGGGTAGTTGATCGCCTTGTCCGCAACAATGATATCTCCTCTCTTGCTGAAAGCCGGAATAACCGAGCTGATCGTGCTGAAACTCTGCGCATAGATGATACAAGCCGGCACGCCCAAGTGCGCGGCGATGTCCGCTTCGCTCTTCATGTGGACATCTTGCGTGCCGTAGAAGCCCGGCGGCGAGCAAGGGCCGACACCGTAGGTGCGGATAGTGCTGACGGCCTTGTTGACGAGTTCCGGGTTAGTGGAGAAGTTGTAGTGGTTGTAGCTGGCGAGGTTGGTGACGTTCTTGCCGTTTTGCAGTTTCGTCTTGGGACCGGCCGGGCCAGCAATGACGGCTCTGCGCTCGTTGTCGAGTTTCTCTAGTTCTGTCTCCTCGTTGGCGAGGGGTTCGGGAGTCCAGTCTTCGACAAGGTCGTCGATCTCATCCTCGGTCAAAGGAACGTGTTTGGCTCTGTTGGTGCTGTATGAGGGCGCGAGCAGGTAGCGGACGGCGAAGATGAAGAGGAAGAGCTCGACGGCGGAGCGGACGGGATCGTCTTGGTAAGATGACTGGATGTAGCGGATGAAGATGGAAGAGCCTGGGATGCGCTGGAAGGCGGCGGCGGCATTGTCGATGAAGGTGATGTACTTTGTGGGAAGTTCGGTGCCTTGGAGGTAGGAGGAGTTCATGATTGCTGCGACAGGCGCGCGAGGGCGCGAACGACGGGTTGTGCTGGAAGAGATGTGTGTGAAGTATCGGCTATCGTTTGCGCATTCTCTGGTTGACAATTCTTGGTGAGAGCAGCCCCAATGGTCGTGAATGAGTGATTAGTGTTGCATGCGCCCCTATGCTCGCCAAATCTACAGGCTGCCTCTGTTTCGAAACCCTGAAACGCGGAGGAACGAAATGATGGCACTCCACTTGAATCGAGTGAGATCGAGACAACAACTTCTCTTCAATCCCACGACTACTAACATAACACCCCATGCCAATATGTTCTGATACATACACACGACTCTGGAGACTGATCGTAGTCCTGTTGTAACCATATATTCAATAGAAGCCGGTGATACCCGCCTGCGCAATCCAATCCGGTCAGCTACGATCGAACAATAGAAACCAACACTTTCCATAGCAACTCTTCTACCATGAGCCCGACATATCACTCAACATACAAACCTGACAGTCATCACAATACCTACCTCTCATGCCTACCAACTATAAACCAACCCCGCTACTACCAATTCTCCTCTCCCTACACGAACAAGGAGGAAGTATTACCAAGTACCTCTCGATCGTACCTCCGAGCCGCCCGCCTCCGTTGAAACCCGGAACCTAGCACAATCTAAAAGAAGCTCTAACCTCTAACTTCCCCTAGCGTGTTTCCACAAGACGCGCGCGACGCGTCCACCTCGGCGGCAACGAAACAGCAACAACGGCACCAGCACACCGAGTAAAGGCATTAAACATAAGACGAGCTATCTACCACTAAGGGCTTTCCATGTGCTGTACTGTGAACAGAAATAAAATAAGTAAAAAGACGAACCGATACCGCTTTGTTCCCATCCTTCCTCCATCCCAGAAACGCCGAGAACGCGTGCGTTTGCAAAAACCAAAACCCCCCGGCCGGGCTTTTTGGAAAGCCGTTTTTGATCCTCCCCCATCCCGGGCTCTGGCCATCCTCGGAGCAACCGTTGCTTGGGGACGCGCACGGAGAAGCCATAGCCATGCGCAGAAAAAAATAAAAATTGAAAACCATTGCGAAAGAAAAAATGTTAGCAGAAAAAATAGGCAGTCGTTCAGAAGTGTCCGGGTTTCTGATAATGACAGTCGGGGTATCCAAAGCTGCGTCTTCAGCAGCTGATGTGGTGAATCATTGGTTTTCACAGCGGTCATCATGTCGTCATGTTTGTAGCTCTAGAAGCTGCTCGCTTTTCCACGTGTAGAGTAAGCGTCTGGACTGCTCACTTGCTGCGTGTAAGCATTTGATAGCACTCTGTTCGAGGCACCACAAGTAGTGACGCCGTAGTGGCGTGTATCATCTTAGCTCCCCACCAAGCTGCATGTCAAGTCCATCACTCTTGTGTTGGCGAGACATCATTGGGCTTGAGGTGGGTGGCATAAGTGTATCGAAGTTCAGTCTGCGTCTCGTCGCTGTACCTGGAGTCCTGCCCCCGGGCGTGCGTGTCCATTGCGCTTGTGCGGGACTAGGAGTGACATTGACAAAGTCTTCGAACTTGAAGTTGGTGCTCGGAGTCTGAGGCCCAAAGATGCCAAAGGCACTGCCGCTGGTGCCTGGTGTCATATGTGACGAGGGCAGAGGCGTGGATTTGCAGGGTGGAGTGGATGGTGCCTGAGCTTGAGCAGGTCTGATAGTTCTGGGGTTGCCAACCGAAGGCGAGTTGGCCAGATAAACAAGAAGGTCCGCTCCTTCATCACTGTTCTTCGGTGTACGTGACCAAGAGATGTTTTGCTTTGTGAACTGGCGCTCCGGTGGGGGTGTGCGGGGCGGTGATGATGTGATTCGAGAGCTTGAATTGAGACGGAAGCTGTGTACTGGCAAATCGGCATCATCGTCTTCGCTGAACTCGGGAGACGGTGGCTCGTCGGGGACGGTGCTCGCCTCAGAAACGAACGAGAGGCTCTGTGTGTTGTTGGAAGGGAACTGTGCATGCCTGGTGCGCTTGATAGGTGACGACTCGGGCAAGTCATGGTTTCTCTTCCAGGTTCGCTGGTTGCGTGCAGAGAATCGGTTCCTGCGGCCAGTCGCAGCACCAGATGAGGCGTATGTGTTCATGTTCATCGACCGCAGGCGCTTGACGCTGCCACCAGAGCGCAGCTCGTCCGAAAACATCGGGCCTGTGAGTGGAGAGGAGTTGAAGCCGTTGCTCGAGTGCAAGCGGCTGGATGCGGTGGATGCAGTATCCGAGATTGTGTCGACACTGCTGGCAGTCCTCTTCTTCTTCATGCGCTCTTCGACATGGGGTTCGATGGCGTCCAGGCTCAAGTTCTCCCAGCCGTTCTGTCTCTTTACATTGGCAAGCGCCAGGCGGTCTTGTAAGGCTCGAGTCATCTGGTCAAACAGTGTCAGCAATGTCATACAGATGCAGCGCTTTGCGGGCGCAGGACAATTATCGCAACACGGGGTACACACCTTGGAGACCTGCGCTCTGCGCAATACCTTGTTGGCGACATCCTCAGGCCGGGTGGGCTGCAATGTAGCCGCCATGGCTACAACAGCTTGGTCGAGGGCGCAGCGTAGTGGGGTGTGGTGGTATGTGTGTTGATGCAGAGCAGTGCAGTGGTAGTGGAGTCCTGTCGGCTGTGGTGATGAAGTCGCGGGTACAGAGTCGTCGGCTGCAAGCACTTTAGCGTTGGTGTGCTTTCGGCTCGATGATCTGTCGTTGACGGGAACAGGGGAGAGAGAAGTGGAGATCGACGATGATCTTGTCTCGCAGCGGTTGGAGCAGCTGGTGGCTTGGTAGTAGTGCTTTGAGCTGGTTGTTTCACTCTGACTTTTGCGTGGGAGGCAACGACACTACTCTCACTACGGAACCGACTTCACGAACTGATGTTTCGTTGTTGCTGCGGTGGTCTGGACGCTGCGTTACACACGCAAGAATGGTGTGTCCCGTCCTGCGAGCTGGTATGCCCTAAGCTGCCTTGCGTCGTTTTCAAGCCACACTATATACCGCACAGATCTCTCTCTCGCCAATCATCGCCGACCCGCTGCTACTTGCCTAAAGAGCGACACTTTACTTTCACAGCGAATCGAATTTCGCCGTTGTAATCTACTTCCAAGGCCGTCCGCATGCGGAGAGTGTGCCTGCGTGGGTTCCGAATGGGACAGCGTAGCAACAACGGCTGCGGAGGGTTGGACATCTCTCACACATCACGTTGTCCAGGGACCTGAAACAGCGTCTCAGTCTCTTGCAATCGAGAGCACCCCCTGTACCTCCGTAGTTGGGATGGTAGCGATTTACAAGAGCTGACAGAGCATGTTTGGCTGCACTATTATTGCTATCAAGCTCTCACTCGCATTCATGTATCTGTATCCATCTATATGCCTGCTGCCAATGTTCCCATCTAACAAAAAGGTGGTCTCGCACATCCTCCACCGAGCTTGTCGAATACACAAGTGGAAGCACCCGGCACTGTGGGATTGCGAACCTCTGTATGCGACCCATCACAAGGATCTACTTGCATATTCACTCGACTCCTGAACCCGCAAGTGTCTTGAGACAGCTCGCGGTAAGCTACATCTACATGAACCTGTGGAGCGTAGATAGGAAAAGCATAACGCAGACGTTCTATAACGTGACCAGATGCAAATAACTCCCGCGTGCAGCTACTGCGGTCGCGGTCTGGCTTCAAAGTCTGTACTGCACACCCTGCCACTGAGAGGTCTGTTCGACACTTGGACCTAGATCGCGAGCTGGGCTCCCGGCCTGCCTGAAGTCCGGCTTCACCGGCTTGGAGAACAGCGCGGAAAGCCTCCTAAAGCACTTCCAAGTATCCAACCACGCGGTCAGATGCGAGATGAGCAGGATTTCTTCGGTCGGCACGGCCCTCACGAATAGACGCCGCCGCGTAAGGTTGAGCATTAGAGCACTTTCGAGTGGCTTGGCTTCGTTGCGCTCGAACGTTGAATGCTTGTAAGGCGTGGGAGCGGCTTTCAAGCAACAACGGTCTTACTGCTGGCTGCTGCAATAATGCGGCATGCTAACACTGACGATCGTCAAGCATGGGAAACCTAGCTTGTGCATACACGAGGATTACATCATCATCATCCGAGCGCAAACGCTGCCAGTGCTTCTTCGTTGGTTGGACGTGGGGTTGGTTGAGGCAGGCAAGATATGACGGCAGGTCGCGGGCAACGCGTCAATTGCCGACGCTTGGGAGAGTGTGATGCAAGATCAAAACGGCGCAAAGGTAAGAAGGCAGCACGGGCGGCGATGGATTCGCCGCGGTGGCAGTGGCAGCTCCGGGTCGATGGCGTATGTGAGATGTGCAGGCCGCACGCCACGAAAGCATGCAGGTTTCCGATGGCTGCGTTGAGCGTGCATTATGCGGGCGGATAGCAGTAGGCAGTTGTGCATCTGGTGGCAGAGGCCGCGGCGATGGGTGGTCTAGTGGCAGGTCCCACCATGCTAGCGGTCAAAGATGCTGGAGTAGTTGATGTTAGTTGGTTGTGGAAGTGGTGGAGTTGGCACGGCTGGCTGGAGCGCTAGTTAGCTACCAGATACCTTCGTACATACAATCTTCCCTCAACACTCCTGCTGCCCTGTCCTGCTTTACCTTGCTTGCCTTGCCTGCCTGCCCTGCCTGCCCTCGCGAATCTCGCCGCGCAATCAATTGAGCGAGTGCTGACCATCTCCTGACAGCTGCACACGCACCGACGCCTGCTACGTGCTACTGTCAATCCATCTATCGATAGTGAGAAGCGTCGTAGATAGATCTGCGACCTCACGCCAGCACCTTCCCACGGCACTGGCACACGACTACCGCGAGCACTGCCCTCTCTGTCCAACGCACATCCGTTTGCACCGACGCAATCACATGTGCTCCGTCGCCCGACCCTTGTGCCCCTCGCTCCACCGTCCGCCTTTTCGATAATTCTCACCTCAACTCGCGCCTGCCCGCCGACCGCGGCTTCCGTCTTTCACGCTTGCTACAGTCGCTCTTCTGCGACAATCGCGTCTTGCGTCTACTCCTCTGCCGCCGACTACTACACAATCCTCCGCAAGGAGTGAGGCACTACTCAAACACAGTCTCTCGCGATGCCCTCCTTTCTCAAAGACCTCAGCCTCCGCCGGCGATCAAAGGCTTCCTTCAACACCACCAGCTCCGCGAACAATCCCTCCTCCGACCACAACTCTTCCTCAAGCAACGATGGCAACGATGAGCAGCGTTCGCAGCATACAACCAACGGAAACAAGAGCTCGTCCACACTAAGCTCGTGGTTCGACAAGTCGTCCCCACCCACAACCCTTGGCTCATCGGGCAAGTCGCTCTCAAGTAGCCACTTGCCATCCATGAATGGCAACGGATCGAAAACACCGCCGCTCGCAGGTCACAGGCCTAGTCTGCCAGGTCAGAACAACAGATACAGTCTTGTCGTGAGTGAATGCGAGACTTGATCCAAAGAAAGAGAGGCATGAATTGACATGGTACATTGCAGGGATCAACTAGCGGCGAAAGTATTCCACGAGTGTCACCAGCTACATCACCGCTTGCGCCTCGCGTTCTCTCCGTATCAGACGGGTCTTGGGTACAGGTTGTCCACTCCTACCTTTACAACACATACTGACCATCGTCCAGGTTCACCAAAAGATCCTCCTAATCTCTGGCCAGTGCGCCGACATCACACAACCACTTGATGGACAACTTACAATTTACCACCACCAAGATAGCTTCCCTCCACAGCAATGGCCAGTCAGCGACTGCCACTTCAAAGCTCTCGTTTACCTCCAACCTGGACCCAACAGACTCAGATTGGATTTTACTTCACCCAAACTTTTACAAAATGGCGGCCCAGCGCACACCTCTTGGATCAACATCAACTTCCTACCGCTCATCTCCTCACCTCCTCTACAGTTATGCATACTTGTCGCGAAAGACTCCCCAGAGACATACGATGCCGTCCCAGAACGAGCACAGAAAGAGGGCAACAACTTGGCTACCGCAGTGCGCAAGTTCCGCATGGCCGCATATCTGTGGCAAGCATTTACAGCAGAGCAGATGAACCGCAATATGTTTGGCAGAAGATGTTATAGATATGAAGAGGAGTGGCAACCCGGTAGCCTTACTTGGAAAGACATGGAGACCGGCCAGATGCGGAACGAGGCGAAGATTCACATTATCCGAATGGACAAGACGGTCAAAGAGATCCAAGACTTGGACATTGCGCAACAGCATGGTCCTGCGAAGAGAAAGGGCGATCTTTTTGCCATTGCGATGGAGGAGGTGAAAAAATACTTCCAGCCGAGGGCTGGCCAAACGCAATATGTATCTTGCATGTTCTTGGATGCACACTGGGATAAGCAAGCCGGCACAGTCAGAGGACATGCCGCGCTAGGTGGTGGCGACGACACTGTCAAGCTTGCCATTTTCGGCTCACATTGCTTGCAATCTTACCCGGCTCACTTGGAAGAAGTCGTTCCTGCATTCACCGACTGCACCCGCACAGACACGAACTTCGTGGCAAACGATTGCAACGAAAGCGGCAGCAACTGGGAAGCCGTGAACATCGGAATTGGTGCCCATCTCCACGAGACGGGACATCTACTTGGTTGTCCCCATCAAGAATCGGGTGTCATGCTCAGAGACTACGTTCGTCTGAATCGCACGTTCACGACCCGCGAACCTTACTCAACACGCACTAAGCAAGCCGGACAACGTCTGTGCCTGCCTAAAGATGAGTGCGCTTGGCATCGCCTCGACGCACTCCGCTTCCGCTACCACACTTGCTTCAGGCTCCCTGGCGACGTCGTGTCGCCACACCTTGACTCTAGCATCCAAGTGTGGACCGTTGACGGTGCGGTTCTCGCCACTGCCGCCACTGGCGTCGCATGGATTGAGATATTCCCGGAAGGCGACGATGTTTGCCACCATTGGGTTGAATATGCAGACCGCGACGGCAATGGACCAAGGCAGATCTCTCTCACAGAACAGTCCATTCGCGAGAGGTTACCAGATGACAAGAAGAAGCGCAAGCTCAAGATCGATCTCTTCTCATGTTCCGGCACCAAACACACCATTGAAGACTTCAGCCAGCTCGGATCCAAAGAGTCACGCGTCAAGCTTCCTGACGGTCGCCCTGGGTTCAAGTCTGGCAAACTCGGTCTCTCCCAGATGCAAGGGTCGCAGCCACAAGAATCCATCTTTGCCATAGCATGGAAGAGTAAGGAGCAAATGCTGCGTATCAAAATATATCATGGCGCCAGCCTCGATGGAATCGAATTCTGCTACGAAGACGGCCGCACTGAGCTTTTCGGTAAGCGTGGCGGCAAGGAAGGCGGCAGCGTGTTCGCTCTCGACACACGCATGGGCGAAACGATTCTTGGCTTCTATCTGCGAGCAGGCGCGTGGATAGACGGCATCCAAATCTTGACTAGCGCGGGCCGCAAGAGCGAGATATATGGAAATGCCACTGGAGGATCTGGGTAAGTTCCTGCAGCAATTCTGCTGACCCATAAAACGCGGTCCACTAACATGTTCAATCATAGGCACACGCTCATCCCACCCCGCGGCTACAGCATTGCAGGCATCTACGGCAGCTGTGGGCCATGGATCGACGGACTCGGCCTCATCATCACACGCTGAACGCACAATTCTTCTTCAGCTTTCCGTCACTTTCGCCCATCACTTCCGACTGCGAATGATCCATTACTCCAAGGGCGCAGTCTCCTTTCACTTCGTTCCCGGGGGGAAAACTTGCAACACATACATATATATTCACGGCTGCTCACGCCCGATCGATCAGAACAAAGAGAGGGCTCTCGAGAGGATACATCTGGGTAATACTTAATCGACAATTGGAACGGCTTTCTAAGGCCGTAGGGTGGACGGAAAAAGGACATATCCGGCTCTCCGTGCGTGGAAAGAGAGGTGCCCTTTGGCAGAACGGGCTGCGCTCGATATCGCTCAATTCGAACAAGCCGCGCCGACGATGACTCTCGAGTGGCATCAGGAACTAGTGCCGCGATGGGCTAGCCGCGTTGTGTCTTGAAGCGCGAGATGCATTGTCAGCCTTATTCACCATGGAATCAAAGCAACACGGCGAGGCAAAGAATAGCTTCGCACGCAATAAAGGAGTTTTGGCAAAGCTTCCGCTGACGTTCTTGTCGAAGAAGCTGGAAACAACAAGAGGAAAATTAGCTTTGTAATAACATGATCTTGCCACCAATAGTCCTTCCTTCCCTTTCTCATTCTCATTCTACGTTTTTGAAGACTGGTCATTGGAGGATCTAGTTGTCGTATAGAGATGGAGAGAAAAGAGAGGGCATACAAGCAAGGAGACGCCCTGAACTAGCTCACTGTGACGTGTTCATAAAACCTCCGTCTTCCTATACACACTACTCAGCTTAGGTAAGGCAAAGCCTAGATTCTAACCCGCCCAGCCATCTCTGCCTCAATAATACCACCATGTTACCTTTTTCTTCTTCCCAACTACGCCATTCCTAACCCTTCAATCGCTCCTTGCTCGTTAACAACTTGCCCTCCGAGCGAGTACGACGCGCGCCAGCGCATCTTCACGACGGTGCCTTTGCCTTGCTCGACGCCTTGCACGCGGATGGTCTGTGTGATGCCGTTTTGCTGCTGCGGGGAGAGGCTGCGGCCGGATTGGGGCTCGAGTTTGAGGGTGTAGCCCTGTTGGGACTTTCGTCAGTTATGATTTCTCAAAGAAGAAACAATAAATCAACTTACTTTCGTGACGGCGAGCTGGAAAGTCAGGTCTCCGATTGGCTGGGCAGTGGTGTTTGAGATGCGCGAGGAGATGACCAGTTCTGTGTTGTTGGGTCTGGTGACGGCGAAGACAGTCTTGATTGCGCTGTTGGTGATTACGAGGTCCTGGGGTTGTTCGGGCAGAGCGGAGCTGAAAGCCCACTCGTCTTCGTCGGCGATTGGCACCGGAGCGGAAGCTGTGGGAGCTCCGCCGCCGAGGAGATCGAAACTTGATGATGCTGGCGCTGCTGCTGGGGCGGGTGCGCGGGACTGGAATTGGAATGGGCTGCCAGAGCGGGAGTTTGAGTTGGACAGGGCGGCGAAAGGGTCGGCTTTCTTCTGTGCTGGTTGTTGCTGCTGTTGAGGCGAGGGTGTGACTGATTGGGAGCTAGGTCCGGAGAGGGAGCCAAATAGATCGGTGCTTGCGGACTGTGAGTGTGCTGGCGGGGAGAACATGGCCGGCACGGAAGGTTGCGGTGTTGATCTTTGAGGTTGAGAGAACTGGGCCATGATGTCTGCGTTGCCCATGGAGGGAGCCTTGGAGGTACCATTCGATGATGAGCCAAGCGAGATTCCACCACCTTCGCCAAAGTTGCCATCACCCATGTTCAATCCAAGAAGATCGTCTTCAAGGGCATTGCCTGCTTTAGGTGGAGGCGCGGGCGCTGCTGGTTCCTGCTGTTGTTGAGAAGTCGACTGCTCAGGGCCGTCGAAGTCAATAAGTGATAGCTCGTTGTCAGGTCCTTTCCTGACGCCTGCGCCACTTGTGCCCAAAGTTCCTTTGGGAATGGCAGTTGCTGCTTCGACATCTCCCTTCTTGATCAGCTTGTAGCGTTCGATGGTGCGGTGTATGCTGTCGTTGATCTCAAAAAGTTTCGCAACAGCCTCTGTATCATCGCTCTCCTCCTCGCACATCTTCTGAATCTTGGGGTGAGCGCTCGCAAGCGCATTTGCCAGTTCCTCGAAAACGTCTCCCTCTTTGATCTCGTCTCCAGCTTTGTAGCCCTGCAGCATTTCTTCCAGCAGTCTCGCCTTTTGCTGGATTTTGCCCACCTCTTCGGCAGCCTTAGCCCGGTAGTCTGTCTTCTTGCGTGTGTCGTAGCCAGCCATGACCTTCATGAGCTTGTTCGCTTCTTGCAAATCGTGAGGTGTTCCTCGCCTGATCAGCTCTTGCAGCTTTGCACTCTGTGCCTCGCGCTCCTCGGACTCCATCTCCTCGGCAGATTTCAGGTTGTCGGAAGGGTTGAGCACAGCAGCATCTTCGCGCCGCACAGCCGGGAATTGGTAGCCCTTGAGGTGCAGTAGACGGTGCATGTCGCGGATGAAGCCCAGGTCCTCGCGGTACTTGCTCGTCTCGCAGATGGTGCGTCGCCATTCTTCAATCAGCTCGAGGATCTTGTTCTGCACGCGAGTGTTGCGAATGGGCGGTCGCTCGGGGAAGCGTCGCACGAGCTCGTTCAAAAAGTCCTTGGTGGAGATTTGCAGGTGGAAGGGGTAGCCGCAGTTCTTGACGCAGATGTCGAGCAGCGAGAGGGCGAGTAGGCTGACGTTGGGATTGCGGTGGTTGATATAGGCAACGATTGAGACGGCGGCTTCGCGCGGGGCGCTGCCCTTCTTCGCATTGATCAGGTCGGCAATCTCGAGACACAGCGCCAGGTTGGGCTCGTAGTTCTCGGGTGAGCAGGCATTCTGGATGTATCGCTGCAGAGGCGTGGCGGCGGGCTCGTTGGGGAATGCGAAGCGGTCTCTCGCCGCATAGCGAGCTGAGGCCGCTTCCATGATGATTATTGCTGGGCGGGAGTGAGCGACGTCGCAAGAGGAAGCAGATGACGGTGTTGCTGTGTCAAGGCAGTGAGGGTCGACTCATCAATTTCGTGGATATTGATTGAAATATTGATTGGGAGTTTGCTGGAGGATTGTTTATACTGGCCAGCTTGTCTCCGCTGGGCGCTGGTATATCTCATCGGATGTTGGTCGCCGGTCTGCTCGGCGTGCCTGGTCCCACCCATGCCATGCCATCCCACTAACACCACGCACTAAAACACCAGACCCCGATCGCCCAAATGACGTAGAAAATTAGCACTCAATTCGCGCTGCACCCGTCTAGTCATCCGAATTAGTTACATCTGCTCGTCACTATTCCACTATAACTATACCATACAACCGCATTTTATTCATCTCTGCCACTGGAGGACCACTCGAATAACCAGGACCTTCCACCAAATTCACCTCTACAATCAACAACGACCCCTCGCAGTACCCCGCCACTCAGCTTCTTCTTTTTGATCAACCACAAATTTCCATACAACTCATATCGCCACACGACACCACCCGCTCAATCCACCGACCATGGTCCGCCACAAGAAGGACATGGGCAGCAAGGGCCGCAAAGGCGCCAATGGCACCAAGCAAACCTTCGCCCAACACACCCACCCCGAACGTGAAGATGGCCTCGGAGGCGGCAAGCGCCCAGCCTTCAAAGCAGCCGCCTGGGATCTCAACCACTGCGATGCAAAGCGCTGCTCTGGCAAGAAACTTATTCGTCTGGGTCTGATGCGCGAGCTGCACGTCGGCCAGAAGCACCAGGGTGTCGTCGTCTCGCCCAAAGCCAAATCCATCATCAGCCCTGCCGACCGCGAGATTTGCGAAATGTACGGCGCTTCCGTCGTCGAGGCCAGCTGGAATCGCATTGACGAAGTACCCTTTGGCAAGATTGGTGGCCCCCATTCGCGTCTACTGCCCTACCTGATTGCCGCGAACCCGACCAACTACGGCAAACCCTGGCGGCTCAACTGCGTCGAAGCGCTCGCTGCTTGCTTCTACATCTGTGGACACCCCGAGTGGGCTGAAGGCATTCTTGCGCCCTTTTCTTACGGCTCCTCGTTCCTTGAGATCAACGATGCGCCACTCAAGCGCTACGCAGCATGCAAGGATGAAGAAGAGGTTAAAGCCGCCGAGAAAGCATGGTTAGAAAAGATTGAGAATGAGTACAACGACGACCGCGCCAAGCGTGTCGAGATGAAGGACGACATGTGGGCTGGCGGAAACATGAACCACAGGAATTTGAACGCTGCTAGTGACAGTGAAGACGAAGAAGGCAGCGACGACGAGGACGGCAAAAGTGACACAAGCAGCCTAGGCGGCATTCAACTCGGTGGACCTAAGCCAGGTGAGTTGCCCCCGGCAGATGACAAAGAGGAAGAGGAACGCGACCCATTCGGTCTCCCACCGTCAGACGATGAAGAAGAGATGGCTGAACTCCGCCGCCGCGTCCTCGCGTCAAAACCTTTCACCAACCCCTCGAAGCCCGAGAACAACAACGACGATGTGGACCATAAAGCCCCCGAACGTATTCAGCGTGCTGGGCCTGCCGGCCTGCCCGCTGATTCGGACGCAGAGTCCGGCTCAGAGGTCGGCGACGCAGAGGACGACGAGTTCGACAACATCATGAACGCTGCGCCGATCACAGATCGCGCAGGCATTTCGGCGGCGCAACGCAAGAAGCAGATGGAGAAGGAGGGAAAGCTTAGTGTCAGATTTGGAAGGGCGGACATTGGTGCGCCTGTGAAGTCATAGATGTAGCATTATATATCTACTGTGATGATCTGCCTGATACATTGTCTGTTGACATGAGTTGAGTGAAGGATGTGTTAGAGTGCAGATTGAGTTGGGTTAGTGAACAAGGGTCGCGATGCGAGGCGAGGAATTGTGGCGCAGGCGTCAAAGATGATCAGAGGCGGCGCACGGGCTGGCCTGATTTGAGTTGCCGAGACGTCGGTCGAGCCAGCAGCGCCTGAGCCACGGGCGTCTCTTGATTGCCTGCACCACCGCCCAAGTGATCACCATCATCACCGCTCCTGAGGTCACGCAGCACATACAACATACAACTACACACTCCACACCACAACCGCCCATACCAATATCGCCACCACCGATACTCTCATCCCCTCTGCCACTCCACACATCGCACCCGCGCATCCGAGCCATGAGCTCCCAGCGTTACGAGCGCGTAAGTCGCCGCCTGCTGCAAACCACGCCACCCTCCACCGCCCAACAGACCACTAATACCGCCTTCATACAGATCTCAGCACAAGACGCCGACGACGACCACAACGATGCCATAGGACAATCTCCCATACCTGTCCCCAATTCGCCACCCCCCTCTTTCCGCTCCCGCGCCAGTTCCCGCCGTCCTTCGCAATCTGACAACCACAACCGGAGTGAAGAGGAGCGGAATCTCCACGATGCCTTCGATGCGCCTTCCGATGACGACAGCGACGACGAGAACACCGCAGACCAAAGGAGGTTAATACAGCGCACACCTTCACGCTCATCATCTGGCAGCAGCGCAGCATCCACTTCACAGCAACCGCCTCAACGGCCAGCCGATCCACAGCGCACAGTCACTCAGATACCTGTATATGTACCCACACCTGCTACTGTGGCAACGAGCGGTCGCGTGTACGGAGGCGGAAGTGGCAGCGATGGCGTCTGGGCGAACATCAACGCCAAACCGCGTGCTGGCGAAGATGTCGAAGAGAAGCCACCAACCTATGAACAAGCCGCAGCCGACGCTACACCACCATACTGGGAAACCACCGTCCTCTCTCCCTTTTCTCACACCGGCGACCCCAACGATGTCTTCGTCGACGGTCTACTAGTCGGATCCTTCTTCTCCTTCATCTGGAACGCTCTTATCTCCATGTCCTTCCAACTCATCGGATTCCTTCTCACCTATCTCCTCCACACCAGCCACGCAGCAAAGCACGGCTCCCGCGCCGGCCTCGGAATCACACTCGTGCAATACGGCTTCCAAATGCGCTACGCAGCTTCTGGTGGCGTCTCCGAGCCTGGCCCTCCCAATGTTCCCACAGACGGCGTCCCCGACCACCCAAACTCCCACGATTTCGACCCGAACAACGTAGGCGGAAACGACAACGGCAAGACCGCCATCACAACCGCCGACTGGCTCTCCTATGTTCTCATGATTGTCGGCTGGTTCATCCTCATCCGCGCCGTTTCAGACTTTATGCGCGCAAGGCGGCAAGAAGCGCTTGTGCGCAGCTCTCCAGACAGAGGGCTGGGCACGGCTGTTGTGGCCGAGGGCGAAAGCCCCGAGCGCAGCGTTTAGATAGTCACCACGCTTGTTCCTTCTGAATCGGACTCGTTTATTTCTTCTGTTTCCTCGTTTTGAAGAGCGATGGGAAAGTCCACATACACTTCGCTGTCCTTTGTTTTTTTATGTCAAATTGCATGCACGATCGGACAGGAAATCCGTACGTTCTTTGTCTACCTGTGCGATTTCGCCCATTTTATGGTGACTTGCTACTTACTCTATATCGCATATTTGACCGTGTCAAAGTGGTCCGGAGGGTGAAACAGGGACATACAGTAGCGGCTGTCTTCCCGCATCGTACAAGTCGAGTGCTCTTACATGGGAGATGAGTCGTGTGGTTTGGAAAGTTCATCAGAAGGTAATTTGTCCGCCCAAAAACAAAAAGCAGTTCACGTGCCATCAGTCTAGCCACACTTGACATGGACACCAAGTGACCGTGAAAGACACCTTCGTTAGGTATTTAGTGTCTAGTAATGCATGCACCAAACGCTTGGGCGCACGTATCGAAAAAAGCTCATTGTCTTTAGCATTGGAGCAACGTAAGTGATTTCGGACTGTCCCCCGGAAACCAACCGCACATACATAGCTGTTAAAGACCTTTCCGGATACACGACTGATTGCCTCGCTGTTTGCAGCCGCAGCCGCTTGAAGCGAAAATCGAAGGGTCGCGCCAAAACTCTAAGCAGAGACACAAGGCCACGCGAAAAGACAAGCAAACAATGACAACGAACATTCATGCACACCCTCTCCTGCTTCAAGACAAGCCTGATCTCGAGCGCGCATGGATTCCCAGGAGCGCTGCGCAGATGAGACAGCAGGAAGCCACAACAGTGAAACTCAAGGGTCTGAGCCTCCACTATCACGTCTCGTCACATTTCTGAGCGTCACTTTCACGTGCGTATTGGCCGCACAGCTTATCAAGCTGAAGAGCGAGGAGAAAGTGGCCTGCGCACTTGACTAGCTGGTCGAGGCAAGATGGCGGCGCGATGGGAGTGCGTAAGCCCTCATTTGATCCTCTGCTGCTTGGAAAGACCCAGACCAGAGTAAGCCAAGGACTTCACGCCCGCGTCTACGATGTACGAGTGAATGGAAGAACTAGTGCAGGCACGTGTCGGCTGGAGCCGCAGCTACGTGGCTTATCCATCCGGTGGAGCTCTGTGAGCTGCGGACAGGCGTGTGTATGCACGTCTGAAGGAAGGATGCAAGACGGCATGGCGGACTTCGGTAGAAGAGCCGGGTGGGGTTGGAAACCAGAATCGTTACACTGAATCGTCAAGCAGCGGCTCCGGGACTTGGTGTTCCCTGTCGAAGGCGCTGGCGCGGGGAACAGGGCTTGATATTCGCGCATGCACTTGAAGCAGGAGTGAGTGCATGCGTAGAGCGGGCGAGTGTTTCAAGGTGTGGTCGAAGTGGTGAGAGGACCGTGCGCGCACTGGAGAGGAGGTCAGATCGACGCAGACACAAGCTATTTCTGCGACGATAGACGAAGGAGCGGAGTCGCTGCTTGTTAATGGTCAATCAGCGCCGTTCATGTAGTGCAATCCTCACTTTCGCCGGACACGGCTCCGGCCGGCTTACATCAAGCGATGAGGCACAACCAAGGAGGCGGCCAGTAGGGTTGAAAACTTGAGTGACTTGTATGTGAGGTCCATGTTGCGAGCAGATTGTAGACCGAGTGTGTACCAAGATGTATGCGAAGCTGCGCTGTAAGCGGAGCCCAATAAGCACGCATGAGCTAAATGCGTACCAGGCTCGCGGAACAGTCTGAAATTCGATCAGTCGAGTAGGAATAGAGAACGAGGAAGCCAGGATACCATTAGCTCAATTTGGATACTTAGTCATCAAAGTCGAACACCTCGGCCGGTGGGGATATCGCAGCAACAGGGGACCGTCAGTTTGGTGCTGGCGAATCATTGTGGTCATTGGATCCACAGTACTGATCGGGAAGGCAGCCCAAGGAGCTGGGAAGCAGCCAGAATTTGCATGGGCTGAACGTGACATCTGCCCCGCCTCGGCGCAGGTATAGCGCCACAGTGCCAGACTCGACACCTGATCGCAAACTGTTGATTTCGTTAAGGTTGAAGTAAGCAAGATCATTCGCGGCCGCAGCAGGAAGCAGCTATGCGCATGCACTTTCAACATCAGTCAGGAACGGAGCACGTTCCGACAATCATGTTGACAGCCTCGCGGTACAATTCAGAGGTAGGCCTTTCAGAGCGTTGCCATACACAAGACGACTGTCGATGGCGCCATCAGCCGGTATGTACCCCAGCCTCCACCAGCGACTGGGGACACAACCAAAGGGATGTGCCTGATGCAAGTCTGAGGGATAACGGATGAGTGCAGCGCATTGCATCTCCACTAGACCAATGGTGGCGCCTGGCGCGGTGCATGCGTGCCTGGCATGCAACGTTGGTGAAGAATTAACAATTGTCATCAAAGTGATTCAATACCTCAGAAAAGTCCAGGCTAATGTCTGTAGTGTATTGAGCAAACATAAGCGAGATCGCGGAACGGCTGCAAGCTAGTGGTGACAGGTTTTCCAGATTACCAGCAATCTTCGAGATGGACGTTCCATGACTTCGACCGTAGCCGCGCCGCAGACAGGCGTTCAGAACCGCTTCCCCGGCCCGTGACAATATCTGCTGCGCTACCGCACTCCAGACATGCATCCGCATGGCGGGTAAGCCGCGAGGGAAACCACCAACAGTAGCACCATGCAGGGTCGATGAGATGGCTTGCAGGTGGAGAGACTCGCTTCTCATTGGTCGATGAAGAAATCAGACCAGTCAAACATGGTTTCATCAGCCAATGAGAAGCGGGTTGAAACTGGAACAATTCCACCAGAAGGGTGCCAATATGTTGTTTGTGATTTTGCGATACGACAAAGGCAGTGGAAAACGCCCCGAATAACGTGGACTGCTGCCCATAAAGGCTAACTTAACAGCTGCTGCCATTGGCAATGATCGGTTCAGTGCTGTTACGGCTCTGCTGGGTAGTTCGATTCGTGTTGGTGGTGCCTGTAGATCTGGAAGAGCTGGCAGCAGGCATGCCAACAGCAACCGGTTCCTTGTCCAAACGGACTTTGAGACGCATGCCCATGTATTTCTCATTGTGGAACAGCCTGACCGCATTCTTAGCATCGTTGGCAGCAGCATACTGCACAGTAGCATTGCCCTTCGATTTGCCGGTCGCCGAATCCTTCTGCAATTGACAACTGACAATCTCGCCGGCTCTGCTGAAGAACTTTTGGAGGTCCCTTGTACCTGCTTTGTAGTCGATGTTGCTGACGAAGACTCCGCGAACCTCGGTCTTGACGACACCCTGGCCAACATTGACATGGGTTCCAGTAGGTGATGAGACATAGACGGGCCCTTGAACCTGGCTTTGCACTCGAGTTTGCGCAGGAGCCTGCTGAGCAGCAATCTGCTGAGCGTATGCCTTGACCATTCGGGCTCGAGTCGCTGCCACAGCGGCAGGGTCGACAGGGTCCAACCTCATACCAGCCATGCCGGTCTGCAATGCTTGCATTGAGTACGCTGGTGCTGGTTGAGGCGGCGGTGGAACTGGCATTGTGGGAGCAGGCGCATAGTAATGAGGAGATGGTGGCTGTAACGCATACGCTGTAGGCTGTTGCATGTACATCGGTGCAGACGTCACCGGTTGCGTCGCTGCTGGGATAGGGGTCGTGCGAGCCCGAGCCTCGAAAGATCTGGCGTTGACGATACATGGTGCCGCACCGCAAGTATGTGCTATGAGTCGAGGAGGTGATGCACTGGTATCGAACAGATGTATCCGCAGTGTTCGACCTTGCACAGGGCTGTTCGCGAGGAATTCTGTAGGAAATCTCAGTATCACAGCATGTGTGTTCAAGCCCGCTACTGCAGTCGCCCGACTTACTGTACAATTTTCCGGCTTCGTCCTGACGCTGTACCCTCGCCCATCCAGTTTCGCCGGTCTGACCATTCGAGAAGAATGCCATTTCAGTCCAAATACCATGTGCCGCCTCTTTACGCACGAGATCTTTCAGATCCTGCCAGGTGTAACGTTTCGGCAACTTGCATGCGGGACGTCAGTGTAACTTCATGATTGCAACAGTCACTATCACGTACGCCTTCAATGCAGAAATAGTAAGATCCATTGGTAGAGGTTCCCCGATACTGTATCGGGCTTTGTGAGGCGGTGGTAGACATTGTCAAGGATGAAACCTCCAAGCGCGAAAAAACGATAAAACAGCAGTACGACCAGGCCCAATATGTTGATTTTGCTAGACCATGCAAACGTAGACTTGAGACAGAGTTACCTCTGTAAATAGATGTGAGGATCGGAAGAGGCACCGAAGAAAGGTTGCACTGGGCTTCTACCTCCTATAAGTACCCAAGACGACGTGGAGCCCTCGTTGTTGAGGGAGAGTGGACGATTCGGCTTTACTGCCCGTCTGCCGCTCCTGTATTGTGGCCTGTTGGCACAGTATGGTATTGGTGCGGCACGATTGCAGATTCAATGGAGCATGCACTGTGAAGCGACAGCACTCTGACCAAAAGGGTGCACGAATGTCCGTGAGGTAGCTCGCCGGTGTCCGAGTAACCGGTACCACACTCTGCAGCTCAGTCTGGCCTTGCAGCCGAGACCACGTTGAACATGCAAATCGACTGCGGCACATGGGGAAATCGACTGTTCTGTCGAAGCGAGCGGCAGGCGTGAAGATATCTATCACTTTCTACCAGGTACCCACGTACCTTCATGAGGACTTCGGTCTATTGACTGAGTCCGGCGGTGGGATCTTCCCGGTCATTGTCGAGCCATGGCGCTGGAGTCAGGAAAGGCATTGGCTATGCGTACCCGGTTAAGCGAGTCACACGGTCACCCGCCACGTGAATAAGAAAAGGTGTGCCATCACAGCCCACCGGGCCTGGCCGCTACATGCGGATGACTGGCGTTGGTGTGGGTGGTGGTGTGGCTCTGAAGGTGCTGTAGCGTTCGAAGCGTTGAATGTTGTGGAACAAGTGGTGGAGCGCGGCCATCGAGCAAAGCAGGCAGAGTGGAGAAAGAGATCGAGTTGGATCCCCCGGCGGCAGGATGGCGCGTATCGGGATGGGGCGATGAAGACATGCGTGTCAAGGCTGCAGTTGCTGCATCCAACGCAACCAAAAGTCGATGTTCAGGAAGCGAGGAGGCAAGCGAGCTCAGGCGAGCCAGCCTTCATCATCATCATCGAGCCCGAGCTGTGAGCCGGCGCAAGCGCGGGGTCCTTGGTCCGAGGGTCGGGCAACGCCGACGAGCATTGCAGCACGCATTGAAGCCTCCGAACAGGTGGAAGCAAGGCATCATTGTAAACAGCACATCATACCACCAACCAACATGGCAGCCTCGTGCATCTTCTGCAAGATCATCAAGGGTGCGTCGAGGGTGCAAGCCGCTGATGTAACCGTGACTCTGACCAGACCGCAGGCGAGATCCCCTCCATGAAGCTCTTTGAGAGCGAGAAGACATTCGCCTTCCTGGACATCAGTCCCTTGAGCAAGGGCCATGCTGTCAGTACAAACCCGAACCGCTCCATGCAGGACAGCAGCCGTACTGACCGGCTTGTTCCATTAGCTTGTCATTCCCAAATTCCACGGCGAGAAGCTCACAGACATCCCCGACGACGATCTCACAGAGCTACTTCCCGTTGCGAAGAAGATTGCTGCCGCCGTTGGAGCGAAAGATTTCAACATCCTGCAGAACAATGGCAGAATTGCCCACCAGCAGGTTGACCACGTTCACTGTATGTCTTACTGTCCTCGATTAGCAACTCCAGCTGACCTTTCCCGAGTCCACATGATTCCTAAGCCCAACGAGAAGGAGGGTCTCGGCATCCAGTGGCCCATGCAGGAAGCAAGCAAAGACAAGTTGCAGGCGTTGCTTGAGGAGATCAAGGCTAAGATGTGAAGTCGATGACCATCACGGTACAATGGCAGCCGCGCTTGGCGTGAGCCTAAGCTCCTTCGTATAGAGAGCATTATGAGAATTTACAACTTCATGCAGCAAAAATGTGGAAAACTCTACCCATCTCCACTGTTGTTCACTCACCATCGCTGTATTATTCAAACCCTTCCAAAAAATCAAAAGTTTCCGGAAGAGCACAAACAATACGAAAGCTTAAGTTATTTCAAGCGAAGACGTTCTGTAATGGTTTACGCGTCGCTATAACTCATCTTCAATGCGATAATCTTTTGAAGAAACCAAAAAACCCTTTTGAGTGAAGAAACTTTCATATCCCTGTGTAACAACCGAAAGACATCATAGTTCGTGAAAGCCTCCACCCAGGTGGCCTCCCACTTGGAAAACCAAAAGGAAATACTGTCAACAGTCTTTCCCTAGATGTAATCTGTAGCCAAACATCCATCAGACATGGGCAGTAGCGGTTCAGCCTTCCTTCACACAAGCAGTGGTTTATGAGCGGATGACCCAGGCTGCCTTGCTCTCGCGGCTTTTTCCTCGCTCTCCCTCTTCCTTCCTCGATCATCAATTTCCAATTTCAACTGTACAATGGCGAGTTCATGCTTCAAAATCTTTCTCCTTGACTCCAGGTTCAGACGTTCTTCACTTCCCAATGATTTATCATCATCGTCGCCAAGACCTTCCTGCAGCATGATAGGTACCACTTGCTCGCTTTTAACGGGCGCAGCTGCTGGCGATGAGGAGGCAGCTACAGGGGAAGTGGCTGGTAGTGGTGGGCTTGGCGCGTTCACAGGTGACTTCACAATCAAAGATGGTCGACTAGGATTCTGCCCGGAGACCACGATCTGGTCAAGACTTTGACGTCCTTCGATCGCTGGTGTCTCGGTCGGAACGCCACTGGGCATACTCGGCGCACTGGGTGCACTCCGACGGCGACAACTGGCAGTCTGCTGGACCGAAGTGATGCCCGTTGATGCTTTAGCACCACCGCTTCCTGACTGTTGCGGAACGAGCGCACTCGACAGAATTTCGTCGGTAAGTTGCCTCGCCCCACCTGGCCGCCCGAACTTCTCGAAAGCCTCATCTGCAATAATACATGCTTTGGGAAAATCGCGTTTAGTGACATTCGCCAAATGAGCCACAGCTTCTAGCAATTTAGTATTCCAGTTCAAAGGTTTCATGACCCACTCTTCTTGTTTAGACACGATGCGAGGCGCGTGTGGAAGGCTCATGAGCTGGTCTTCAGTGATGCCCCACAGCTTCTTGATAGCCCTGACAGCATCTTTGCGCCTCATTTGTGATTCGCTCTTACACAGTTCGTAGCGCCTGTTGTTGTGAGAGATGCATGGCTTCTGCTCAGGTCGCGAGTCTTTGGTCGGTAAAGTGGGTGAGTTTGGTAAAGTGGCAGCTCTCGCGATCGGAGACAGTCGTGGCTGCTCTGATGCGATTTCGTTGTCAGCTTTGCGTTTCCGGGATTCGGGCTGCTGCTGCTCTCGAGCTGGTTGCATCTGCTGGGCTAATGTCTTCTGGACTGGCATTTGCTGGACAGTCTGGACAGGCGTTCGCTGGGCTGATATCTGCTCAACTGGCTTCTGCTGTATCGGCAGCTGTTTCTGCTTGGCTGGTGTCTTCTTGGACGCATTTGGTTGGGCAGCTTGGGCAGGATGCTGCGGCGCTGAGTCTTGTAGCAATGACATGACACTGTCACTCGCAGTTCTCCTTGATCTTCTTGGGCTCTCAAAAATATCTTCCTGTGTCTGAGAATCATCCTCTTGAGTCCCCGGGTCCAAGAAGTCTGTGTCTTCGCGATCGCGTCGACTTTCATAGCGGTCCACTTGTTCCTGATAGCGTTTAGCATCTTCCAATGCCTTCTGTTGCGAATCCATCAGAACGTCGCTGGTGAGCAGAGGCTCAGCAGTATCGTCATTGCCAACAACTGACGATGGTGCTTCCTTCGATACAGGCGACGTAGCTCGCCCTTTGCCCTTTCCAGTATATGCAAGTCTCGCCTCACGGTCTTGTCGTGCTTGTGAAGATTCCATCTTTGCCGTCAGAGCTACGTACGGTGGTCGATCGTTGCTTGTTGAAGATGTGGTCATGATTTCACCAAAGTTGCCGCCCAATGATTGCAAGAACGCGTTGCAGTCGATTCGACGTGTTGCTGCGTATTGGTAGAGGTCGCGGCCGTGTTGTTCGATAGACTATGTCCTTTTGGCAACAAGTTGCCGGTACGTTTGGCCGTGAACTTCTGCCGTGGAGGTTGAGGTGTCAGGATGCTTCGACCAAGATCAACCCGAGCCATGATGGAGTGGTTCGCTGGCCAGTAATCGATCGATCAAGAGTTGATGCGTGCTAGCTACCTGCGACCAGAGTTTGACGCTGTCTCGAGGACATTTTGAAGGCTGGTAAACAGATATGTTAGGTGTCAGATGCCATTAGATGTTGAGGTATAGATCGATGTGAAGTAATTTTGTTCTATAAATAGCTATGGGTATAGACGATAAGAGGAATAGTCGTAATTATTAAAAAATAATAACAATAATAATAAAAAAAAGTAATAATAATTAAAAAGTAAAAAAAAGGTAAAAAGTAGTACGTACTTAAAGTATGATTGTAGCCGATAGAACAATTGTTAATAATAATAATAATAAATAGATGGAGTGGAGTGTGAGAAAGCAAAAGTGAGAGCCTCCTCGGACACAACGGTGGTCCGAGCTCCAAATCACATCCTAATATATTCATCTAAATGGGACTAAGCGAGCAACGATAGTGCCGATCGCTAACTACTTTAGGTCGAATTTCAGGCAGCAGAGCGCCTACAGCTTGGCAAAATGCAGACGCCGTGAGTTTTGGCCAGTGAACGACGTTTATTTATCGCTTGGATGAGTTGAAACCTGCTTGTTGAAAGCTCCTTGCATCACAACCATGCAATCACTGTGATTGAACATTGTAGACCGCTTCTTGAGGGAGCAGTGAGAACTCGGGGAACGGGGCATGTCACCGAATATGCAACGGATTACTAGGTTCTACATTCGAGGGCTGCAACTGGCATCAGAGCCTGGTCTTCAACAATTTGTACTAATATCTAAGGAGGTGCTCATGCAGCCACGATGTTTCGCCACGCTGTGATAGATCGTCGCCCACCGACGATGCACGAGTACAGCATGCCCATGAAACGAGCTGGTGATCGATTGGTCGAAAACAGCTGAGCCATGATGCCGTTACCAACGCCTGTTACGGCGCGACGGTGAGGCGTAGCGTTGTGAACTAACACACGCATTTCCCCCGGTCGCGATGTCCAAGCTGCAGTCTGTAAGTCGACTAACTTCCTCGTCGGTGAGCCCAGACGCATAAGATTGTCCAAGTTTGCGAAGCGATCTTTTGGTCACGAAGCAGCAGTCATTGTGACATCGGGCGTCTCTTCCTTGCCCTCAACTTCTGCAGCCTTGTTGGCTTGTTCTTGCAGCTCCTGCTCCCCATCTGCGCCGACTTCTTCAACGTCCTCCTCCGCATCCGCAGGGTCCCCGCCAGCTTCATTCTTTTCGCCTTCTTCCCTCAGCTTGCCACCCTTTCGCTTGGGCATAACCTTCATGAACGCTTCACCCCAGTCGCCACATTCTAGCCAGTGGACCATGATCTCGTTGACGTGGTTTGTGGCAAGCACTTTGCGACTCGCCATGTCCAGATACTTGCCAATGGGCAGCTTGGCAGTGCGAACGCCACGTTCCGTAGCGCGCTTATGACAGATTCCCTTCTCACGGTTCTTGTCAACCAAGCCACCAATGATGTATGTGCTAAAAGGCTTGAGTTCTTCCAAAGTATCGTCGGCTTCCGAGGAAAGGTAGACAACCTCTCCTTGTTGCTTCAGTTCCTCGATCTGTGCGGGCTCCAAGTCGGCATATTTGGCGAAGGCACCCTTGAAAGGCTTGCCTCGCGTGTCGTCCATCCATTCTTTGGCCTTGACTGATGTTTCCACGAAATCCTCGTCCATGAAGCGCATGCCTTTCCATTGCTTGTAGACGCCGTTCAAGAGACCGTCGAAGCGTTCCCGAAGGTGACCACCGAAAGACGAAACAGTCAAGTGTGCACGGAATTTGCTGTTCTTGTTGTCTGAGTAACATCGAGTGATTTGAGATCCAAGGGAGACGCGCTCGTTGTCGCGCATCAAATTGTCGAAATCGCAGTCCAGAATGATAGTCACGTTAAGCTGTACAGGGCGCTGGATATGGCGCATCCTCTTCTCTGCGCCTGTGAGTGGCTTCTCGCCACCCTCCGCCTCGGCTTGGTCTTTGGCAGCGCGCTTGCGCTCACGTTTAGCGACGACCTTTTCTTTGCGGATGACCTTGCGCTCCTCGCGACCTGCTTCCCACTCCTGCTTTTTGCGGAGTTTCTTCAGCTGGTTCTTTGACATGGGAGGAGCATCTTGAGCATTAGTGGCCAGAGTGCCATCGCCGCGCACAGCATCTGTTGGCACAACGGCAGGTGCTGAGGCAGCATTTTCTTGAGTGACATTTGCATTGCCAGCAGATTGTTGCACTTCGCCGTTGCCATTTGTAGCATCTGGAACATTTTTCGCGGTCTCGACCTCAGCCTGTGACTCCTCGTGGTCGCGACTTAACTTGCGCATCTTCTGAGGTCGCTCATCGCCTTCCATTTTGAACGATTGTGCACTTGTGAGTTTTTCTCTTTTTGCAGGGAAGCGTACTCTATGAATGCGACTCGCGACAATATTTGTTCCTGGACTTCAATGTTCTTCTTTCTCGAGCCGCCAAGCCAAAACTTAAGCTGCGTCTTTCCCGAGCTTGAGCCCGCCGTGAGCCCGTGGTCAGCACCATTGAAGCCCGCCAGCGACCTCATCATTAACAGCGTCACCTGCACCAAAGCCCCATTGCGCCCATTCACTTGCACAACACCCTTCGAAACCTATATACTAGTGCTACGCCGAGCTCCATACCGCCAATATGCCTCAAGACATGCCGCCGACCGGCGGCTACGAGCCCGTGCAGTACCGCCGCAACCTACCCATTCGCGGCTTCCGCCCTGCCTACTACCTGGTCGCAGTGGGCGCCATCTGCAGCTACGGCTTCTACAGAGTGGGACAGGGTATTAGGGAACAAAAGTGAGCATTGCACCCGCTTTGGAGGACCATGAAGAGGAAACATCGAGGGAGAAAGAGAGAGGGAGCCGAGCAGGAAGTGCTGAAACGTCGAGGGGAGAACACAAGAACCACGAATGCTGACGGATATTTTCTCTTTCAGCGAGCTTGCGCGTGAGAAGATGTGGTCGCGCATCCACCTCATTCCCGTGCTCCAGGCCGAGGAGGACCGCGATTTGGTCCGCAGACACTGGGCCCAGCAGGCGCGCGAGAAGGAGCTGATGGGCGCGGAGACAAAGGTCTACAACAACGACAGGTACGTCACGGACCAAACGAATTGAACGAGTGCACGGGATACTGATTGCAGGACAGATTTGTGCGCCCCACATACGCAGTCACTCCCAGCGAGACTTCAAAGTAGGAGAGGGCCGAGTGAGCCAGGAAGAATCAAAGCTAAAGGGAAAGAAAGTCATGTTGTAAATATTGCGGGTTCAGGGGGCGTTATTTCACGTCGGCAACCACCGGCCGATGACAGTATCAAATGTTTATTCAAATATTGACACTCAGGTGCTCGCGCTTCAGATGGACGACGGCTATCTGATAACGGGATTTACATACCAAAGCACGCAGTTGCAAGCTACGGGATGCTTTATTGTAACCAGTTTTCAGACTAATACACATGCGAAACTGAACATAGCCGAAAGATTCATGGAGCCCGAGTTCATACCACAAACGCCAACCATTTGATGCAGAAAACACCCGGGCCCACATCACTGCAGCACTCCGACTGCTCTCAATACATCTTCAGCCCCCATACTGGGACCTCCAGGCACGATATCTCGCCACACACCTTCCGAGACACGCTTGGACTCATCCAATACCGTCCAATTCGGGCTCGCCTCTGCTCGCAACCACTTGAAATCGTCTACCTCCTTCCACTGATTTGTGACCTTGCGGTCGGCATCCTTGAGATAGAACTCAGGCAGCGGTGCAAACTGCACGCCGCTACAGTCTTCGATGATCGGTCGGCCTGCCGCGTGCAGGTAAATATCGCAGGCTTTACTTTCGTGCATCCGGTACTGTCTGCTTGCCACTACTATGATCGAGTTCGTGATGTTCGTCAAGTGGGCCGCGCCGCTCACATGGCCGCAGATGACCAAGCTGCGGTCAATGTTCTTTAGTGTGAGGGTGGCGAAAGGCTGACCCAGTGCTGTCGGAGAAGACATATCCACGATACAGCTTTGAAGGTTTGAGAGCGTACCAGAGCTAGTAGCGTGCGCAGCAGAAGCTGGGAGGATGATGTGTTGGTTCGCATGGTTGTTGATGCTCACCGAAGTGCTTTGCGAGAATGACATACGGAGGCGAGCGGCTTGTGCGGATGAGAAGGGTTGTGTATCTCCAGAACGAGGTGGATCTGCAGCCGTGGTGTTGTCGGTCATTTGTTCTGTCGCGGGGGACTCTGTCTCGTATGGTGTTGTGACAAAGCTCGAGGCGCCAGATATATCCGAGGCGTAGCCAGGGGCGTCGCGACGCTTCTGGTCTGCTAGCACTGCGGCATCGTTCAAGCTGATAGCTGATTCATTCTTCTTTGTCGTGAATGCAGACTTGAATGCGAATTTCTGTCTGGGAGCAACCTTTGCTCGAGCCTCTTGCAATTTGGTCGACAGACCCTTGATCGCATCCGAATATGTCCTTTTGTCGTAGGCAGGGATGGTTGAGGAGACGTCTTTCACTTCGTTTGACAGCCTTGCAATGCCAGCCAGGCAGTGGTCGACAGCATCCGCGCGCTCTCCTCCGGAACTGGCAAGATCTCCAATCTTTGCTATTTCATCTTGTATGGCTGTGACGAGAGACAGTGAGCAGCACGGTATCATGATATGGGGATTTTCAAGGACTCACAAACAACTTCCTGCTGAAAATGTTTGAAGAAGGCCTCGCTCGGCGTAAGCTGCTCTGGGTGTTGTTCGACCATTGTTGCTGCGGATGCCGCCATAGAGGGTGTTGCACATGCGGGAGCAGCTCTTGTGCTCCACTCGAAGCTTGCCGCGGTCTGGATTTTGCGATCGCCTTGTGCGACTCGAGGCGGATCGGTGAAAGGAGCTTCAGAATTCTATCGACTAATCGAGCACTCCCTGGGAGTGGTGTGAAGCAAGGTACAAATACAGTGCGGTCCCGGTAAAAGAGCTGCTCCTCAGCCTTTGCAAATGTCTCTCTTTCGTCGCAGGTCGGCGCCATCCTCGACCTCGACCCCGCACCTTCACCTTCACGTTGTCATCATAGCGATCACGATCAGCACCAGACAGCAAAAGCAATTAGCCCTCGCCACTGGACACGGGATGAAAGGAGAAATGTTGTGGGAGATGTGAATATTCATATATATTGTGCTTCCACATCAGAGCAGTAAAGGAGACCAGCCTAGACTATCCCCTACTAGCATGATGACTAAAGTCACAGCCACGTGTGAATATTTGACATATTGCCACATACTACTCGAAACGACAGAGTTGGTATATTCAATATTCCTGAGGGCACTCCAGCAATCACCAGACATGCGTGTGGTATGCTACTTCTTCGAGCCGGGTCGCCTTCATCCTTGCGAAAAGACCTGCGATCAGTACCTCTCCATGAGCCACGCTCGTCGCTTACTCTCCGACATCTCGTTGAGCATGCCCTGTTCTGTCTTCTTCATGGCCACATAGTGCCTTACAACTTCATCGCCAAGGGTGTTTCGCAATGCGTTGTCTCCCTCGAGATCTGCCAAACTTTCTTCGACCGTCTCGGGTAGCTTTTGACAGATACCAAGGTCCGATCTTTCAGCCTCAGAGAGACGTGACGGATTGCCTATAACACAGTTAGCCATAAGTCTACTTGCGGCTTCAGGGTGTGGCTGGTCCTTACTGTGACAGTCGCGCAAGCCCATCTCTGTTCCATCTGCGAGTCCTTGCAAGCCTGCGCGCAGAACCGCATACAAAGCAAGGTACATGTTCCCCATGCCGTCCAAACATCTGACTTCCCATCTAGCAGTCGAATTATCTGGCATTGCAGTTCTTCTGAAAGGTGTTTCGCGATTCTGAGTCCCCCACGCGACCCATGATCCCGACGTCCAGCTATCGTCAGCGACTCTAGCGTAGCTGACAGCTTGCGGCATGGTGAATGCGCACAAGCCACGAAGATGTGCAAGGATGAAAGCCATGAAGTGCATCTGCTGATTTTCCAAATTCTCGTTATTGTCGATCGTATGGAACGAGATATTCGCGTGACAAGCCGTTCCAAGGCCTGGGAAAGGTTGGGCGTGGCACGTGGCACGCAGACCATTCGTTGCAGCCATATGTTGAATACATTGTCTGGCTTGAAAGAGTGTGTCTACTGCTTCGATCGGTGGCAGTGGAGGTAGGACGAACTCGTATTGCCCAGCGCCTGCCTCCGAATGTGTTTGTTCGATCTGAACACCAATGTCTTCTAGGGCATCGCCTATAGCCATGATGAGCGGAAATGAGTCCGTGTATTGTCGGTCGGTGAATGCGCTCCACGCATGGTCATCAAGTGGCTCGAAAGGACTCTCAGGGTTGTCGACTGACTGCCGGCAGAACGTTATCTCGATCTCGAAGCCGACAAGGAAGTTCAAGTTGAATCCTGTCTGTAGAGAGCTAATAACTTCGGAAAGCAGACTCCTCGGGCAGAGTTTGACCGCTGTGCCATCTGCCTCCTCGAAGCTTGCCATCAGCGTGCCAGTTTGGCTTGGGAGTGCGTTATTGCCCTGGTGCATCCGCCTCAGCGTGCGCAGGTCTGGTTTGACGTATATCTGGCCGATAGGATCACAAACAGGAGTCGAGGTATCATTCTGCAATGTACCTAAATTACCTCGAGAGATTCCAATGCGAAAACTGTTACCCTGGGACGGCTGGCGCTCCAGATCTGGTACTGGGTGTGACCCATCATATGCCGCGGAGATACGACGAGAGGGGATGCATCGGCTGCGTAGGGTGCCCATCCAATCGATCCATTGTACAAATACGTATTGGAACTCATCCAGTGATGGGGCATTTGAGCGGTGCGCTTCTGCATGGCGTCGCGTATCTGGTGCCTAATAGTCTCGATGTATAGTGGTTAGTTCAGGTCCACCTTTTACAGACAGCAGTAATGTGCTACGAGTAACGTTGGCTTTGGTGCCAGACTTACATACATGTATTGGAGGGCCAGATTCCTCTCGCGAGTACAGTGGAGGCTGTAGGCGGAGGTCGTACAGCTTGTTCGAGTTGTGGAACAGGATGTCCTCGACCGCACGAATAGCTTGACTCACTGTCATGTCCTCGTCTTGCACCATTCCGGTGAATATCTTCTCCAAGACTTCTCGGCCTTGAACGTTCGCCAGCCAATAGGTTTCCGCTTGAAGGTGGCCATCCGTACTCCAGAGGATCTTGGACATTGGGGTGAGCTCCAGAGCTTGACGCAGGATTGTCTCTTGGCCACTACGAGACACCATAGGGAAGACTTCGCCAATGTCCAGATATACGTTATGGTAGACGGTCGCAAGATAGCCAGCCTCCTGCGTGTAAGGGTAAGATGAGTGCAGCAAGACGACTGGCACTGTTGGGAACGCTGCGACGAGTGGCTGCAAGCAGCCTGGATTCGAGTCCAGAAGTGATATGTCGTTGTCTCCAAGGCCAGTGTGGAACTGTAATGGTTTTGCTTTGCCTTTCTCAGTGAATCCCGCGGCAATGAGCTTACATGCGCTGATCACCAGTGCATCGTTCATGCCTTTGCTTTCCACACGGAAAGATTTCGACTCGCAAGTGGGAAGAAACTCCTCCATGAAGCTCTTCAGGCCTGCTTCGGTGACTTCGATGTTACGACCCATCCTGACACTGAGCCCTGAGCGATAACAAATCACACTCTTGAAGCCGACAACTTCATCGTCATTGATGGCTCGTGCAATGGCTTGCTCGAAAGCAGTGATGAACTGCACCCAAGCAAGCGAACAGGCTTCTTCGTCGGCTATGGAGATCCCGACTGGTAGTTTCCACTGTTGGTGTAGGGAAGCCAGAATAGACGCCGCCACAGCTTCGATGCGCACGATGCGCTTGCATGGAGAAAGTGTGTATTCACTGTGCCATTGGTAGGGCTCGAAGTCATCCGCACTTCCCAGCCCGTCATCGATGAGAATCGTCTGTGTACCTTTCAAGCATTTTCGAGTCAGACCGTCTGGATCCTCATACAAGAGAAGGTTGCGCGCTTCCAGGATCTCATTCCAGTCTGCCTCGACAGGCAAGTCGTAGAGCTTTCGTAACTGCTTCGCCGCTCGCAGGTGGGCTAGTGTCGTTGGAGTGTCGCGCAGAGCTTCTCCAGTAGCTTCGGATGTGATTGTCAAGAAGTCGCTTGATCCTAGTCCATGAGATCGGAGAAGGTTGTGCCCATGGTTATCGATGACCGGGCACGTTCTGATGACATGTCGGAGTTCATCCATCGAGTCACCTTTCGACATGATTGCTGATTTTAAGAGACTTTCCTTGCAAGCTGTTGTAGATTATAGCACTAAGGAATATTGACGTTGCGGTATGGCGAGTACTACGCCGCGTGGACGTACATTTGAACTGTCGATCATTGCTGTTGCCGCATGCATGATGACATCGAAAGGGCAGGAGCTTGAGGAGGAGGGGTTGCTTTGGAAAGCAAAACAAATATATACATTCTACTGCGGAGCATATATTATATTGAATGATTTCATTATGATTGTGGTTGTATATGCGATGGCGACAGCACAATTTGGGCAGTTGAACAATAGGGCAAGGCTATCACCGCGCCCGAGTTCTGGCGAGTCACTCGAAGGTGGCTAGGTACGACTGCAGAACAGAAAAAACAGGTTCTTCATGAATCGAAGAACATATCTGATGTGAATATTCAGGGAGTTTTGCTTTCATGGACATGATTTTAGGTTCCTATGTGGTACTTTTTACTTCTCCCTGAGCCTCCCCTCGCTGCTGCGTGTCGATAGAACGGCTCTTCGTTGCTCCAAGCACTGCTCTTTTGAGCCCAGTCTGTTGCTTCGAATCCGTTCCGGGAGCTCTTCAATGTTCCATGATGGATCGGATACAACAGATCGATCCATTCAATCCATAGCGAAATGTGCATTGGACTCCACATCTGGGACTGGCGATGGTGAGATGTTGAAGCGACCATGTGTGAGTCCCCGGTCCATACGTCCGTGAAAATGCCACCAGGATGCATCGCATTGCCGCGCTCGAAATTCCAGGTAGATTTGTGGACCGGCATGCTCATATGCTAGTATCTGCACTTCTGGTCTCACGCGATAATACTCGCCGTCGGCTGACCAGAATGTGACCGACATTTGCTCCCGGTGGGCTTCGATGTGGCGGGAGAATTCTACAGTGTGTCGCCGTGCAGGTTCTTGTTCGTTCACTTCAGAATCCTTGTCGCTGGTCTCGATTGAAGCGACAGCATTCTGCTCACCCTCCCAATCAACGAGTTTGTAATCTGGTACGTGCTTCTTCGGCACGTACACTTCTGCCTCCCAAGGATTGACTTCTTCGAATAATCCAAATTCCGCCTCGCACGTATATGTGTCTGGACTGTGATCCTCGCCCATCACTCTACCTAGACGAGCCTTGCCTAGAAGTTCTACGAGTCCGACGTCCTCCATCCAGCTCGGGCGCTTTCGATAGTACTCAGCCACGTCGCTGTTCATCTCTGCAATTGGGATTCTGCAGAACCCGGTGCAGACCTCGGCTGTGTTCTGTAAATGCATGCTGATGCGACAGACGAACGCCCCATCTTCTTCTCGTGTGATAGCTGTAAGAATCGCATCGTGGCCCATCTCAGCGGTCCAGAATGGAATACCTGATCGCGCCGAAAAGCGACCCTGGTGTGCGAGAGAGAAGGTTGGAAGACTTAAAGGTGCCTCCCTGGTCTCTTCCTCTTCTGCATCTTGTTGGACTGCATGGTCGACCTTGCTCGTTTTCAATAAAGGTTCAGTCCACCGCTGAGGAGTGTCGTCGGATCTGCGTTGAACAATCGCAGTGTTCACGGGTAAAATTGTCGTGTGCCTCCTTCTGAGATCATTGCGAATTCGATGGATCGGCGCGTCAGAAGCATTGCGGTTCACCTCAGATCCTTGCAGAAATGCAATTTGAGGCTGATCTGTCTCCATGATTGCCTTGTTGTGTAAGTATGGATGGTATGGTGTATTGTAGTAATGTTTGTTTGTCAACGTGTAGGAAGGACGTGGTGGTTTCCGAGAGGTGAGGCATGTTGAACATGAGAATGGATGCTTATATAGTATCGTAGCGTTTTGCTACTGTCCTCTTGTCCTCTTGTCCTCAACCTTATCCTCCATCGTAATTGACTTTGGTCAATTCGCCAATGAGGTGCGAGGCTTAGCGCATTAAGCTTCAATATGTGAGGACGGTAAAGGCGAGCCGGCCAGCAGGGGTTAGCACTGCAACGACAGAACACATTGCTGGAAACTTGTTCTCCGTGTGTTTCCCAAGCGATGATAAGTAGTGAAGTTGTGTGAATGTATATTTTTCCACCTTGGACGTACCTGTACCATTTCATCAGTGGCACGTCAATGAGTAGCTCTAGAATTGGTCGGCTCATTGAGCAATTTGACGGGGTTTGAATCGTTCAATACACACTGTTTTAATTTAGTCCTAACGGTTGGAAGTGGTGTCGGGTCACATGAAGGAGAAGGGAAAGAAATGTACAGTAAAATGTAGAATAAAACCAAAAATTCAGATCGTAAGCTAAAAACAGTACTCAGCAAACGCCTAACTCCGATTGATGAAACGAGACACTTACATATAGGAAGGCATCGCGTCGTAGCGAGCTTGCTCGCCCTCGGAGATCTCAGATCCCTCAGCATCCTCTTCGGAATCGAAACCACCACGAGCGGCGGCCTCAAAGTCGGACAGCTCACTCATGAAGGCATTCTCATTGGCGGTCACCATGGGACCGTAAAGGAAGTCGACAAACCCACTTCGACTCACCGTCGGAGCCTGACTGGGCTGCTCGAAGACCGGCTGCAGCATGGCCGGACGTTGTCTGAAGGTCTCGACGGGAAGCATGAGCGTGTCACCATGAACCTCCCATGCGGCATCCATAGCCTGCAGGTCGGCTTTGGCCTGTGCCTCGAGCGCCGCACCCATCAGTGCACGATCGTGCATCTCCCTGATCGCCTGCATTTGGGATACTGTCGCCGGAGATCTAGAGCCGTGGCCAAGTTGCTTGGATTCGGAAGCCGCACGTTCGGACTTGTCACTGCTATCATTCGACAGCTTTGTGCTGGCCGATTTGTCAGCGTTGTCATCCACGTTCATGTCATCGCCGTCCTCGTCCTCCTTTGGATCGTGCTCACTTGTGGAGTCGTCGCCAAAGCCCTTGTCACCAGGAACGTTCATCTCATCGTCTTCATCGTAGACCGGAGATGAAGGTTCCGAGCTATAACCTTTCGAGGCCGGAGTAGCCCTCAAGACGATACCACTCGCCTCGAGTTCATCAATGATATCATCACTGAGGTCATCCTCGTCCACCCAGGACGTTTTCTCTGCCGCAGGCCAATCCCCCATTCAAGAGACGAGGTATTGCGTGACTCTACGACGTGTACGCTTGGCGAGGATGGCCTCGACAAGGTACTGGTTGTCATCTTCGTACTCCTCGGACATGGGTCGAGGCCCAGGGTTGGTGTGGTCCACCATGAAGATGGTGGTGGAGGTTCCAGTGTTTTGCGCCATGTTGATGGATTTCCAGGCTGGGTATTGTTGTTTGATCAAAGAGGGATGTTAGATATGAGGTGATGATGCAGGCGTAGTGGTGTTGTTGGATTGAAAGAAGACATCAGAGACGGGCGATCCTTGGGTGCCATGATATACAATTCTCAAAGCTCTGGTCGAAGGCTCTGAAAGAAAGCGTACAACGTAATTGTGCTCACGCACAATTGCATTAGAAGGAGACAGGAGGGCATGCGGGACTCTGTCTGCTACTCCTAGACCAGGCGTTAGATTCGTTTAGCTTGTCTAGTACTTTTCGGATGTTGTTCAGAGCTCGTAGGATGATGTGTAGCAGAATGTAAGGTACAATTCCCCCTGCTCGCTTGTCTCAACCGACAGCGGTGCATCGTCGCCAGCACAAGGTCAACATTCCCGCCATAGTGTACGACGATGGATGACACCGCGAACAATTCTTTGTTTGCAATAGTGAAGTTCAAGAGCCATCGTATGACAATAGAGCAGCCATGCATGGACAAAGGACGGTTCTTTGAAAAGAGGTAAAGAACAAGGTGAACAATTGGATTGTCGAGCTTCGTGCCTCGAGTTATCGACCGCCCAACCAGAACCATCAGGCAACAAACCATCGATAACCAAAGTGAGAGACCCATTTCGTTCTAGCCCAAACAGTGTAAAAGATAGCCATATACGTTACATGCCTCCTCATTGTCTAGGATGTCTGGCAATCTGACTGAGGCGTCCAAAATGAGGTTATCGTATATCCGGCTGTGTAATGACGACGGAAGACCAAGAAGACTAGCCTATGACATATTGGAGGGAGGCAATGACTGGTCTCAGAGATGAATATTCCAGAGTTGGCCGGGTAATGAACTACATGTCAACAGAGATACAAGAACGTATATAGAAACCACCTCTTGTCTCTTCATCAATGTAGATGCCAATCACTACTCCTTCAGGCATGCGAGGCACACGGGCCGTTCCTGCCGCGCGCTAAGCGCTAAGGGGAGCTTCTTGCTCCTTGCTTGCTGCTGGCTTGCACGACGAACAACAGCAACACACCCCTTCCTCCCAACAACTCCTCTTTGTCCACGAGCAATCCACCTCCATCGCTCATCCAGCAATATCCCCCCGGGAGCTGGTACTTGTCGCGAGCACGCGCAGGCTAAGTACGCAAAGAGCTGGGACACGCGGATTTTACTTTGCTTCAGCGACACCCTGCCTTCACGCTACACCGCGACCTCTCACACGCGCGCGCAAGCACGCACCCACCTACTTGTCCATCGCTCGCTCACTGCACACGCACACCACCACCTCACCACCACCACTCTCGAGCATCCTCCACCTCCAGCTTTGCTCCTCCTCACCTCCTCCACCACCTACCAACACGACACCCTCCTACCCCACCTGTCCGCCGTCATACCACGATTTCTTTGGCAATCAATCACCGCCTGTCCACGTGCCAGTCAAGACAGATAGGCATTCAATACAGCCAGCCCTTTGAAAGAGGCAGCTTTTTTTCCAGAACACAACGTTCCCATTTTACTTCGACAGCTACAGCTACAGCAATGGCCGAGCCGCAGACTCCTCAAGAGACTTCGGTCCCATCTCAGAAGCGCCCCCTCGAGGAGCCTTCTTCGCCCTCCGGCCCTACTGATGGTCCGGATGCCAAGCGCCCGGCACTCGACAAGGTCATCCGCGACGAAGGAGTCACAGAGGTCGACGCGCCCGTGGACGCGAAAGCTGAAGATGAGACCAACAACGAAGATGCAAAGGAAGAGAAGCCAGTGACCAAGACTTCCGAGGACACTGCGGATCTTACCAGCGCCGAGAACACTGACAAGCAGGGCGACACTGTCGTCCCCGATGCGCCCGTGTCAGCCAACGGAACTGCTGCGACGAACCAGATCCTCGAAACCAAGCCAGTCCAGTCCACCAGTGCTACCGAGGACAACCACGCTTCTTCACACCCACCGCATCACGAGTCGCGCGACGAGACTGGCTGGCTCCACGTGCGCGCCATCATTTCAAGCGCCGAAGCTGCGACTGTCATTGGCAAAGGTGGTGAGAACGTCAGCCAGATCCGCCGTATGGCTGGCGCCAAGTGCACTGTCAGCGAGTATTCCAGAGGCGCCGTCGAGCGTATCCTCACAGTCAGCGGTTTGGTCGACGCCGTAGCCAAGGTATGTCTTATCACCCATTCGCGAATCATGCCTTTCACCTGACCAACTATTCCCAGGCTTTCGGTCTCATCATTCGCACACTCAACCAAGAGCCGCTCGAGCAGCCGTCTACGCCACAGTCCAAGACCTATCCACTTCGCTTGCTCATTCCCCATATCTTGATCGGCTCCATCATCGGGAAGCAGGGTGTGAGGATCCGCGAGATTCAGGAAGCTTCCGGCGCACGTCTCAACGCCTCGGAATCTTGCCTGCCTCTCTCGACGGAGCGTTCCCTCGTGGTTCTTGGTGTCGCTGACGCTGTCCACATTGCCACCTACTACGTTGGTAGCACGCTGGTCGAGCAGTTGACCGAGCGCTTCGGCGGTCCAGCTGCTTCAGCGTATGCTGTTCGCCATGGTGGCCCTCAGGGCGTCGTCCCTGGTGGAATGCAAGTTGTCCCCTACGTTCCCCAGCATGCCGGCGGCCAGATGGGCCACCCCGATCAGTATCGCGGCAGACAGGGAGGTCAGCCCGGACGCACTCCTGCGCCACAGTACGCTATGCCCTACCAGCAGGGCCAACCTCCGATGCAGCACCCTCAGGGACAGATGGGCTACGGTGCTGGCTCTCCTCGTACGCCATACGTTGGCGCCGCTCCGCAACAGCCACAGCCCTATGGTCACGCCGGTCCTACACAGCCCGGCCCTGCTGCGCCGCAGCAGCCGGTTCAGGGAGGCGCCGCGTTCCCGGGACAGCCCATCACCCAGCAGATCTACATTCCCAACGACATGGTGGGAGCCATCATCGGCAAGGGTGGTGCCAAGATCAATGAGATACGCCAGCTCAGTGGCAGCGTCATCAAAATTAACGAACCGCAGGACAACAACAATGAGCGTCTGGTGACTATCACTGGTACCCAAGAGTGCAACCAGATGGCACTTTACATGCTGTACTCCAGATTGGGTGAGTCGAGCAAGAACTCCAACGCCGCCATGCCACGTTGATCTTGCCCAGGGGATGATTGTACGATAACCAAATACCTCTTTCCATCACATGACCGTTCTCTTCCTGTGCTATGACTTTCATCTCCTTTCCTCTCCTTTCCCTTCCTTTGCTCTACGCTGCCATAACTGCCAAATCGCGTCAATGCATTTATCGAGAATCCATACGAGCTTATCTTAAACAGAAAAGGTGAATAAGAGCCATGAGACTAAACCCTCTGCATTCAATACAGCCATTGCAGCCTCGACACAGGCTGCCATGAGCAAGAAACACCTTATTCGACCAGCTGATGGTCGATCGACCGGAACCGATGAGAGTATGCTTTGCTCCTCCATAACTGCCAAATCGCGTGAACACAATTCTTGGGAACCCATACGAGCTTACTTGACACAGGTCAGCAAGAATTTCGTTTGGTCACCCGATGATCACCCGATGATCATCTGCGGAAGTGCAACGAGAGTACGCTCCATAACTGCCAATTGCTCCATCACTGCCAAATGCTCCATCACTGCCAAAACGCGTTAATACACATTGAGAAACCATACTTACTTCACACAGAGCAGGTTAACATGAATTCTTTGCGCTTTTCGACTGAGCAAATGAGGAAACGACACTTTGATTACCAGGAGATCGTTTGCGGAATTGCAACGGGAACACAAATATTGAATTGGCTCAGCGTTTTTCGGAATATTTGGCCATGCGTCCCCGCGGAAACTGAAATACCGAGCTGCTGGGACTGGCAGATTGGCAATTGCTTTTCAAACAGTGTGAAAGAAAAATGGTGAACTGAAAAATTGAACTGCCGGGACTGGAAATTGAACTTCAAACAGCGAAAACAAACAATCGATGAGACTGGGATACCGAGCTGCTGGGACTGGCAATTGTTCTTCAAGGAGTGGAAGCAAGCAACTGATGGGACTGAAATACTAAGCTGCTGGCATTGGCAGTTACTGTTGAAATAGCGAAAACAGACAATCGATGGACTGTTTTCTTTCCGCCCTAATAGGAACATACTTTAACTCTCACCGACCGCGAAAATTCTCGATGCGGTTTTGATTACTTTACAGGTGCTCAGCGTATGCGAGTTTCTTGGGTCGAAATACCTTGAACCAGACTAACCCGTAGACCACTCCCTACTAAGATGTAGAAGCGTGTTCGGCCTATCACATACACAGTCGAGCGCGGGGCTTCTATTGTTGCCCTTTGTCTGTACTGGAATGCAATTTGGCGAAGCGCCGCCGTACATTCCACAAACGCCACCAGTCGCAGCCTCATGGAGCATGGTGTATGCTAACACTTGCATATGATATAGAGCCGATGTGTTTTGTCAACTACAAATCAGTACCTTGGCGATTCAGTTGAATACTAGAATGGACATACTCGGTATTGTGGCCTGCTATGGTCCCCTCGTCCGTACTGGTGCTGTTGTACCGCACTCTGCCGAAGTTTGCGCAGGTTGACCGTTTCCGGTTTTGCTTGTGTGTGTTTGGCCGCTTGCAACAAAGACACATACTGTCCACGCGCTGCTACAGCTTTAGATGGCAAACGACATGGCATGACCGTAACCGGCCGACGAGATGCTGCGTCCTTTACCGTAAGTTGCTCCAGCGAACGCCCTCTGCTAAACTTTTTCGTCACATCTTCTCTGTTGCACCAGCCAGTTTCATACTCTTGCCTGTTTACTTGAGTAGCCGCGAAGTTCGACTGCCAAAGCATCCTTATACTATCAAGCCGCGACAAGCTTAGCATCTGTCACACTGGATCCGCCAGAGGAGCCTGTTTGGTTCCGCAATTTACCTCCTAATCCAGCCACGCCTCACAACCAGCCTGTACGGTCCTTCGCCGGCGTCTGGTCTCCTGCTGTAACACCAGCAATGGCGATGTCCTTACAGGGCATCCCAGCCACTGAGCAGCCTTCTCCAACACCGTCAACGGTGTCGGACTCATCACACCATAGTCCGCCTTCGCCAGCGCCCATTTCTCGCCCGCGGCCTGGTCGTACTCCCGCCAAAGTTCCTCTTCGCACCGCGTTCCGCACCTTCAGCGCAATGGCCACTGTGGTCGTTGGCGACGAGAAGAATACTGCTCGTCCAGCTCTCACCTACCTCATACATAAAGAACTCCTAACATCTGCCAGCCCATTCTTCGCCGCAGCTCTCAACTCTGCTTTCGCCGAAGGCCTCGACCAGACCGTCCGACTCCCGGAAGAAAAGCCAGAGATCTTCGAGTGGTTCTTGCAATGGCTCTACACGGGTTCGCTCACAGTCCCTGGCCCCGCATACCAGGTCCCACATCTCCCTCCGCATCATCATCACCAAATGCTCCACGCACCTACGCCCTGGACGCAGCTCGTTCAAGCTGAGGCGGCCTCAGACGGCGACTTGAGGAACCACGCTGGCAGTCCCAAGTACTTCTTACTCATCGACCTGTACGGTCTCAGCGATCGGCTGCTCACTACACCATTAAGCAACCACATCCTAAGCAGCATCGCACGACTTAGCGAGGCGACGAACTCCGTTCCCACTCCAAGCGACACGCGCATTCTTTACGAGCAGATTCGCTCTTCTGCTCCTCTCAGGTCTTTAATCCTCGACCTTTTTGCATACAAGAAGACGGACAAATTGCTCGAGACGCACAAGGACGAGTGGCACGCTAAGTTCTTGCGCGAGCTGGTCGTCAAGCTGAAGAGGCCAGGAGCCGAGGGCATCAGCAGACACTCACTGGTAGCCTGGCGACCGAGCAGTTGGAATTCTACAAAGGGCTGCGAAGGCTGTAGAGAGGTGCTCAAGCCGGGCATCAGCCATGATAAGTGCGTGGGCTGTGATCGCGCTTTTTGTGGAGGGTGCGTGAGGAAGAGTGGAGGGGATCGAGTGGTGCTTGGAGAGGATGTCGGTGGATGCAAGCCTTGGACTGGGAAAGGTCTATGTGTGCGATACCACGAACACGAAGATGGGGAGGAGTGTCCGTAGGCGTTGTTCTTGCTTCTCTGATTGGTTCAAGGTGTCGAGTGTTGAGCATAGATAGCGTGGGCGAGGTAATTTTTGCGCGAAGCACTTACCAAGACTCTGTCGTCTCAGTGACCAAATCACTTCCTGATTCTTTTCCTCCATGCAATGCGGCATACGAACTACTTGACCGCAATCGACAACATCGACTGTATGTGCTCACAGATGATGAGATCCAGAGCCGACACAAATGCAGCATGCACGAGATTCCAAATCTACAATTCCAAATATCAGTCTCACCGACCCTACTGTGGTAATGTCACTCAATAATACTACCGCATCATGACCTCGTCAACAATACCGCGCAGAAGACGGAGCGTATTTCCTAGCACCGGTCACTTCGCTTACCCGCATCAACAACGAACCACATGACCAGCAAGCGAAATGCATGCTCGCCTAAAACCAACACAAATGCACGCGCGCGGGCTGCGCAAGCGCACAGCATGTACCGTTCACGCGTATACATACAAACAGTAGTTACACAAAATTGACAGAGACCATGCGCCCGCGAGTCATCATCCCTCCACAGCAAACGTGGGCTCCACTTTCGCGCACGCGAGAGAGTGCGCAAAGCCGCGAGCCAGGAAACGGCAAGCAAGCAAGCAGGCCTGGCCTGGCCTGGCATCCAGCCGCACCAATCCTGCGCAAGCGACGACGCCGCTTTTCGTGTAGATCCAGGATTGCATATCGTCGCAATCTACTAGGCGAGCGAGCGAACGGCTGCGGAAGGCGGATGAACGAACGAACAATGCACAGGGTTTCGGCGGGAAGTGGGGATCAAGGACGTCGTCGGGGGAGTGTTCCGCGTACCTTAACCTTCATTAATGTTGCTGCCTACTTTTGAATGTCAAATGTCGCTTGCGGCTATGGTTTATTCTTGGAGTAGACGGGCGAAATGCATTAATACCATGGGTCTGCATTAGACTGCACGCGAGGTCGTCAGCATCGGAGGACCTGGTTCGTATCAGTTTCATGCTAGTGGTAAGATGAATTCGATATGGTTGAGAGTAAGAATTGTTGAGAGTAAGCGAGCTAACAAGGTCGAGCACCCATTGTAGTTGTGAACAACAAATGACTATGACATGCGGATTAAGCCTCTCCGTGGACGCGTCGTGTGCATGTGGCCATGGGCACTGTATACAACAGCCTCGAGGCTGTCAACCATTGACCTCAACAATCTTGCCAACAAATCCATCCAAGGCAGCAACACCCTTTTGTCCCCTCTCTTGTCCACCGAACAGTCCTGGTCCACCCCCTGGCATGATCAAAACTCGATCGCCAACAAGCGCGATTTCCCTCGAAGAGTCGAAGCGTAGCGTGACAAGCAAGCTCTTAGCAGTGACCGCGCCTGCAATGCTGATCCTTTCGTTTGTCCCATCACCTGTAGCTAGTCCATCGCTCTCACTGTCGAAAGTAAAAGGTTGATCGGCGAAGTGTTGCGCCGTAGCATCAGGACTTGTGTCTTGAGAGTCTCTTCCGTCAGGCACACGAGCGGATACGACTTTCGCCGATGCACGGACACTGGCGATGTAAACCACGACATGGTTGCCAACCGCCAGCGATGTGAGGTCTTCCCTCGAGAACTCTGCTACAAAGGAACGCGTCGAGGTTGGTTGAACAGCCGCCAAAACCATTCCTTTCCTGATGCGCGCGAAAGCTGTAGCTATGGAGGCAGATATATCTAGCATGCTGTCCTCTTCAGGCACGACGGCAAGAGTTCCCACTTGATCAGACTGTAAGGAAGCCACAGGCAAGCGTAGATTACGAATGCTGATGACCTTGACCCTCTTCCACTCCTGGCCAGGCAATTGGAATTGAGAAGAGTTCAAGTGCAGGTCACGTAGCGCGCCGGGGAATGATCTTGATGATGGCAAATGACTAGAAGGCCTCCTTGTCGGTCGCTCGTCTGAGTCTTCGGAATCCTCGTAGTCGGTGTGAGTGGAGAAAGGCCCGAGTACCACAGTGTCTCCAACGGAGATTTGCCCCGATCGTAATCGACCAGACACGATCACGCCTTCCACATCGGCTGGCTTTGTGTAAATGTCTTCGACATGGAAAATGCTTGACGCGAAACTGTGACTTATTTGGGAGTTGGTGGGAATTGGAAGTTCATGCAGGAGTGCATGGAGATTGCTGATACCGGAGCCTTGCAGAGCGCTGGTCAACACTATGGGAACCGTTGCCGTAGGATCATTCAGAAGTGGCAAAGCCGTGTTGTACGCTTTCTCAAGTGTTTCGTTGGTGATTGTTCGCAGATCTTCTTCAGAGACATTGCCTGCAGCGCTTGGTAAAATTGCGGGTTTGCGGCCAGCAGCTTTCAAAGTATCAAGTATTCTGCTGAGAGTTCCTTTGAGACCATTACGGGATGCTAGATCCAACTTTGTGATGACAACCACCAATGGTAAGCCAAGCCTCAGGCACAAATCAAGTTGAGCCCCTGAAAGATCCAGATCCGATACGGTTGCCGAGGGAGCTTGCTGAGTCGTGGTTTTCGCAGTGTTGTCCTCGATATCGTCTGCTGGGACGCAAAGTAGTGTCCAGTGAGGCGACCAACCAACAAGACCTCTTACAGTAGTTCGTCGGTATCGAGGGTGGCCTGCGGAGTCAGAGACAAAAACTAGACGGCCACCGTCAGCTGCAGCATGCACATCAATCCACGACGCAACATTCTCGGTAGCGTAGTTGACGACTTGGACATCGTTCCCAGAGTCTTGGTAGCCCAGCAGCTCCTGCGTGACGGAGCTGGTTATTCCTGTGGTAATCTCATGCCGATGCTTGAGCATGCTCAAGCGACTGCTTCCTCGACCATTGTCGAGAGTGGAAGTTGTGAGGGTACCGAGCAAGGTAGATTTTCCAGACATTGTTGGTCCCGTCATGGTAACACGCAACTGCTCTGTGGCTCTTGGCACATTTCCGTTTTCCTCGTGCGTGCTTGCGTGCGCATCTGCCGTTTGAGACGGATCTTCATTCAAAGTCGGAGTGCTTTGAGGCAGATAGGGAGTCACGTAAGCTTCAGCCACGCATAGGTTGCCAGAACGTGACGTTCCATGCTCCGACTCCTCAACCCATTCACATGCGCCGACGACCTCGCGTCGCAGCACTTCCATCTTGCAGCCAAGGCAAGCGGCCATGGCACGAAGATTATTCAGGCTCTCCTCCATCTCGTCTTCCGTCAATCCCACAAGCGTGCCATCGTCAGAGACACCAATCTCATATAGAGCACCTTGGCTCTCTTCCAACCCATGCAAGAGTTTTGCTGGCTGTTGGGGTGCTTGCAATTCCGGAAGAGCCTCAGGAAGGGATGGAAGAATGATATTCGTAGCAGAAGACGTGTGATGCGGAGAAGACTGTTGCAGACGCCAGAGCAATTGCGTTGTGAGTTGCTCCAATCTGAGCTGCCGTGCCTGCTTCGTCAATGCAGCTGAAGTAGACGCAGGGACGGAAGGATCTGTCGCGGGTTCGGGCGCTGCTTGTACACTTGCACCACCAGGGCGTTTGGCCCGTCTGGAGCCTCCGACAATAGTCGCGCTGGTACTGGCCTTGAACTTTCGCCTTGGCCTCAACAGAAGATGCAACTTGTACTCTACAGGACCCTCTTGCGGCTCGGCTTGCAAGCGCATAGGTACAGCTTCATCCCCGGGTGTACCAGAGCGCGACTTCCTATTGCTCGCACCATTCTGTGGTGTTCGGGGAGAGGCTGTAGGCGTCCCAACTTCGACATCGTGCCATGGCGATGCCACACGTGGTGGGTCCGGCTCGAACGTGAATATTGACGCCATTTCGTCCTTCAGCCAAGAGCGTTGCTTTGATGGCTTTCCGAGTACTTGAAGGAGGGATGTTGATACAGAATAGTACACTTGTGGACGCAAGTCGTTGCACGTATATCCGCTTTTTGCCCACAGCAAGCAAGTTTCTTTCTCTTTTGACTAAAACAGTTGCGCAGTTGCCAGGAAGCGCTTAATTCATCACACTTCCTTCGCCCGCTTGGTTCCTATTGCTTTTAATGACCGGGAGTTGGTATGGGAGTGGTGGGTCCGAAAGCGTTGTGTCAATGACTGGTACATCGTGGCTGAAGTGTTGGAGTAAGTATGCTAAAACAAGGCACTATTTTCTGACAGCAAGAGGCTGCTGGGTTCAGGCGGAGCAAAACATGTTGAGACGTTTAAAAGGTAAGACAACAGTATGGGTATTTGCGCGTGCTGTGATGGAAATCTCTCGACGTCGCCTTTGACTCGACAAAGTTGTGTCATACCACAAGCGACGTCAACGTTCATGGACCACGTGATTTCATCACGTGTATAACACGTGACCGGTCATCATTCTGAATCCGATTCCGAATATCTCCAGCCGGGATACCAAGTCCCGACATCTGCCGCGTTCAAGGAGTAAAGTACCAAGCAACGGCGGCCGACCGTTGACGCCACAAGCGAGTATTACGAAGCGAGAAACGCCTACGCTAAGAAGCCTAGGAGTGTGATCCATATGAGCAGAGCGCTATCTTCACAACGGCCACCGGCACACCCTGCCTCCTATCACGATTCACGAACCAACCCCGGAAATAAACAACGCCTGACCAAATAGGTAATCCTCGCGAGGTCGGGAACTACCTTTTGTAATAATGTTAAAGCCTCATCATAGGAGAGACAGGCCGGAGATAAACTTTCACGAATACAACGCTGCCACGCCGCATGGCACACGCATTTTGCCCGGTTCGTACCACTCTTGCTTAGACGAAATGGACTCCGCTAGCGCCGGCACAGCGTCAGCTGAGGGATTGCGGATGGATTCAAAGGAAGCACCTGAGGATGAAGAAGGCCTGAAGGCACAGGGGAACTTCCTGCCGCTTTCTTCCGAAACTCCTTCATTCTTCCTTGGAGATCGTGAGAACGAGCGCTGCCGTGTCATTGAGCCCTGGCATGGGACGGAGACGCACTCCGATCGCGCGCGTGCTCGCAAGTCTGCCTTGCAACGCATCTCGCCGCCATCTTGACAAACAGGCGAAACAAATGATAATTCTCCCGCTTAGCACACCAATAAATCGCGTGAGATCGAGTCCCTGTAGGAAATCGCTCGGGCCCGCTGTCAACTACTGCGGCACTGCTTGTGGTCACTCGCCTAGCTCGAAGCTGCAGGGGTGCGGCGTAACCAGCCAGCCAGGCGAGAAGGTGAGCAGTCGCAAGAAAGATTTGACACGCGACTCATGCGGGTAGGAAAAAACAATCGTGGAGAAATGAAGCAAGACCGCATGGCAAAAATTTAGCCTTTTGACAGACAAGCAGATCGAAATGCAGCACCACGATACTTTCCGTGCCAAAAGAAGGATGTCCGGCACGCAGCTTGACGATGATGGCAAGCTCGCAGATCTTCCCACAAACTCTCGCAATCCTTGGCCTTATTTTTCCAAAACTCTCTGCTGCACGGCATCTTCCATGTTTTCCAACGGCGAAGCAGGAGCAAAAGGCTCAGAGGGACAGAAAGGCAAACGAGCAAAGGGCAGCGGTCGCTAACCTCGGCCGCCGGCATGTCAAGTGAGGGCTAGCTAGCCAACGGGCAAAAAAGCGAGTGGGCCAATGAGAAATCCGCTGGGGCGAAGCACCTTGCCGATCCACACTTGTCAGCCGCCATAGACGCGAAGCGCGCTCGTCTGCCTCCCCTGCTGCTTGTGGGCTCGTGGGCCGGCGCAACTTGAAGCCGTCTTACGGTGATGCCTGGTTCCCGGGCAGCTAGCGAGTGACTTGCTGACTGTCTGCATGCCTTGGCTCCGCCATCTGCAGCAGGGCGTGACAGCGCCGCGGGCCTGCATGAAACGGACGTGACGTGGAAATTCGGCGTTGGTGCACGCAGGATAGATGACATGGTTGAGCAAAATGTTGGTGGACGGCGATCAAGCTGAGCGGTTCCCCGTTGCGGTAAAGCAGTAGCACTATTTTGAAGTAGTGAAAGTTACAGAAGGATCACAGCGGCAATGCAAAAAGTATCTGAGCATAATCTTGCTTGTTGCCTTAGGGGAGGCCGATCTCTCAAAGGTGAAGATTGAATTTGGGTTGAAGCGAGGCTATAAGCGGTTTAGACCCACCCTATGGGCTTGGTGGCTCGGAAGCACCGAGACAGCACTCCTTAGCCGTCAGACCGTTTCGCTATTGTATCCACCTGTGCCAATATTCTGCGTAGTCCGGCTAAGTCGCACGGAGACAAGCAAAGGCACCACCAAACCGTCAGATCTCATCTCTTGTGCGCAGAAGTGGCCCATGGGCAACTTGTGCCGTGGAGTAAGTGACTATTGATTGTAGTCGCAGAATTCCCCGAGAAGTGCCGTGCTCTCACCCCAAAGTGCTGTGTCATTCCTCCGCGCAACAACACCGGCGCTTCAGCCGTGCACGGATCTTCAAATGCTGTCTTCCGTCGTGCATGCTGTCCTTTTGAGACACCCAGTGGTTCATACAGACGAGTGAGCCAGCAGTTCACGTGCTCATGTCTCACCCTCTCCGCTGTTAAGGTCTGCCATGCGAAGTTTCGAAACATGTCGGCGTTCCCGATTGGTCGCACATACGATCAATGAGTCGTCCCATTGCGGACAACACTCCTAGATCTCTGAAACCAGGAATTCGTCCACAGAGATGCTGCTGGCAGCCAAAAGCTTCCAGGTACTCATCTCCGTGGTCATCAATTTTTGAGCCTCAGCCCCTGCTCTTTGAAGAATTATTGTTCTTCAGAGTCGCGGCGGGTCTTGGTGCACTTGTCATGTGCCAGGTGGCCGTTGCGTGCCGTAGTTCTTGTGAATTCCGCACCGCATCTGGGGCAGTAGGACTTGGATGCTGTTCCAGACTTTTCGCGCTGGTGTCTCAATAAGTTGCTGAATGTCGAGAATTGGCGTCCATTGCAACCGTGCTCCCAGCATTGAGGCTTGGGTCGCTGGTTCAGGACTCTCATGGCAGCATCGCTGCCTCCGTTAGGCTTTGGCATCATCTCGCCGGCAGGTGCACCATGCATAGGACCAGGGTAGCTCGGGCTTCGGCTTGAAGCGTAAAGCTGGCTTCCAGGAGGTGCGCTGCCAATAGGCTGGCTGTACATACCACCATCATATCTATTATATGTCATTAGCTTAGGGCCTCCGTTCTGTTGAAATTGCTCGACAAACCTGGGAACGCTCTGATTGAAGTGTCCCATCATGCTAGACGAGTTGTGGCTAATTGGTGGAGACAACGGGCCCTGTGTCAAACCGCTGATCGATGGGATCGTTTGTGATGAAGGAATAGAGTAGTCTGAGCTGGGAGCTGCACCGTACGGGCTGCTGATGCGAGGGAAGCCTGAGCTGTACGACGATTCGGCACTGCTTACTGGAGGGCCATCTAGACGCCTCGCAGGAGGAGCTGCTGGTCGGCTCTGGTAGAGAGCAGGGCTCGAGGAAATTGCGTGTGAGAAAGCTGGAGGTCCGCTTGAAGGAGCATGTGATCGCATGGGTGGGAATGCATTGTCCATGCCACCATCTGTGGTCGTCAGTACATGCCTACGTTGATCGAATTGATACAGATTGCTCACTGTTGGACTCAGATTCGTAGAGATTGTTGGAGCCATACTGCGAAGGCAGGAGGAAACCGAGTGAACTGCGAACGTTAGCTGTCTGAGACATCCACGAGCGTTGCACGTGGGGTGTTTACCTCATGTCTGCGGTGGAGGTGGTTGGGCCGAAGTCGAATGACTGCGTTGAGTTGGTTCCAGAAGTCGAGGATTCTTTGCTGGCGTCGATAGACAAAGAAGGTGCTCCTGAGTCTGATCTGGGAGGAGTTGGGGCGGCCCACTGAGGGAAGGATTCGGTTGCGGTTTGGTCCGGGAAGAGATGGGGTTGCGGCGAGTGTTGGGGAGTAACCCACTGAAGGCCAGATGAGATGAGGGAGCTAGGCTGAAAGTCCGGAGTGGAGTAAGGATTGAGTGCTTGCTGAATCCTTTCCGCTTGTGCAGCCGAGAAGTGAGACGGCGAGGAGCTCCTCTTGCGGATGCCGGCGTAGACTGACTTGGAGTGAATAGACAGACTGCTGTCCGTTCGCGAGCGGTAGGTAGACGGCGGCGACGACTGGCGGAGAGGTGAGTCCATGGCACATGCAACGAGGCGGCGTAGTGGGCAGATGGAGCGAGGTCTCGACGGGGTAGGTGGTAGTGAGGTGGTGGTGGTGTCTTACAAGAAGTAGTGACTAGACCGGAGGTAGACTCGGGACTGGACAGACGAGGGCCGGTGCTATGATATAGCGAAAGAGGTTGCTGATGATGGGCCGGAGGTAGGCAGGTAGTGTCAAAGCATAGAGAGCAAGGGCCGGCGTTAGAGAGTTCTGATCGCTTTTAGCAGCATGAGCGAGCCTGCGCCTTGGGCCAGAGGGTGTGTTATAAGGTACGCCCACATACCAACACATGCTACCAGCGAGCGTGCTAGCGGATTGGGCGCTGGGGAGGGTGAAGGATGCAGACCCCTGCCCTCATCTCGACAGCGTGCGGGCCAACATGCCGAAGCGGTTGTGCTTCGTGCAGACGACGGCGCTCTGCCCTGCCTACCCTAGCCCTGCCTCTGTGCAGCCAGCAGCGCTCGGGCGTTGCGCAGAGTCAGAGGACGAGTGCTGTAGTCCGCCCGCCCTTGAGTTCGACGACGACCGTTTGATGGCGCGCTCAGGATAGTTGCCCGCCGGCCCACCATGCCTGCCACGCGCCTAGCGTTGCCCCGTCGTGCTTGTCTCTCCTGCTGCCCTGCCGTCCGAGCGCTGCTATACTCCGACTCCTCCACCACCACCGCTAGCTAATCTGAGGGAGATAGATGGATGGATGTATGCTGCTGCCGTAGATAGAATGACCAGTATGCCTGATAGTGACACGACCCACCGCCCGCTCCCCGTCGCCTGCGATCGCGTGCCGGGGCCGACGGCATCGTGGCCAGGAATACTGTACCAGCACAGGACAGGGCGCGCTGCTCATCTCGTCTCATGTCTGTCTCCGCCGCAGCTGCACAGCACAGAACACATACACGGCGGTGTCAACCTTGCGGTGGTGATCTTCAGGCCTCAGCTGCTTCAGCCCCGGCGAGCGGCCAACATCCGAGCACTATACCGTGGACAGCAAAACCGCGCGCCGCAACACGCACTGCTTGCCTAATCCACGGACCTGCTTTGTGTCTCGCCGCGCGAGGTATACATTAACCTCATGTCACGTTGCAGCAGGCCGATCGAATCTGACATCGGGCGCAGCGATGGTGTACACCACTACTGGCCGCTGCCTCAAAGTCTGCGTGCTATAGTAATTAGTGATTTCTAACGCCGGACGATCAAATCGGTCGTCTTCCGGCCGTACGTCATGCTACCACAAAGTCCCAAAATCAACCATGATGTGATGCCACAGTATGCGGCACAGCAGCACCAATCTACGTCGTCGCGCGTCTGTCTGTCTGCTCACCGCGGACAGGCTATTCATAGTTGCCGCGTGACTGCGCGAGTCCTGTGCTGCCACCTTACAGCCAAGCCCTCGTGTCCTGATGTACACACTTTGAAGAGGCAGGCCGGCGGCCACGCTCACCGGCCGTCTCCACTTGATTCACAGACGACGTGGTTTTGATCGCTTGCGTAAAGGCTAATCGGCACTAGTCCCGGCACATTCCATCCTCGAGGACGACACCTGCTTCAGCGCCAGCAGAGGCTCATGCCTGGCCGGCGGGGAGCAGGATGATCAAGGACGACGCCCGGGCTACGCCATAACGGTTTTCTCGGCTGCAGCTGTGCGATGGAAGGACAGCCTCCTTGTCAAGGAGCGGTTGTACAGATGTTCGGTATAACGCAACGCATCCTTACCGCAGAGATTGTGCAGCCGAACAAGGCCTCGTGGAGCACACACTTTCAGCCTCAGCCCTGCGTCACCCGTCATGGTTAAAGCCTGCAGCTGCAAACCGAACGCGACCTGCCCTCGACCGTTCTGCCTGCTGTAGCCGTAGATCGTTGGCCGGGGTCCACGTGCAGAAGCGAGCGTATGTGCGTAGCTACATGCACATATCAGCGGCCATTGGACGGTGATTGGCGGAGTATCGACACGAATGCGAGCACAGTGTCGTCGAATAACTCCCCCCGGCGAAGGCCGTTTCGTTTGCCTGCGCTCTAACCACAAGCTGACGGATTTGCGAGCTGTCGAGATGATGTCTCGCGAATGATAATCCTGATCGCTGAGCGGCGCCATCATCCCCACAGTCGCGATCCCTGAATCCTCCCGCCATTCCTTGAGGCTCGTGAGGCTGATGAGACACGCTTGACTCGATGCATCGTTAGTCATCCTGCGGCCTCGATTGGCTCAATTGGAGGATGGCGATGGACTCCACCCGCCAGGCTTTGCCGCACGCCTCTGCGCCCTGGCGTCCTTTTTAGCTCCCATTCACCGGAGACCCCCTGTCAGGCTCCGATTCCTGGCTCCACCAGCGCGAATTGCCACGATGTCCTCTATGTAGGTGTGTCTAACAATGTGTGCTAATTATCCTCGATGGGCGTGCATTGAGTACGGCTCTCACGTGCATAACTGCACAACTGCTGCATCTGCACGTGCGTGGAGACTCGACCTCACCGCCACGCGAGCCATGCCAGGCCGCAGACTCTGTACCTGTGGATGTGAGCGACTCTGGCCGTTTCAGCGCTGGCCTCGCTCATCTACGCCGCCTCCATGCGTACGCTGGACGAAGCCAAAGGCGGTAGCCTCCGAAGAGTCGCAAATGAAAGACAGTGCGGACGGCCCACAGGCGAGCGAGCCTACAGGCGAGATCCCATTTGGTCGACACAGCGACGTTGAGCGTTTTCCAGAAGCAGTCTAGCAGGTCGACAGCCTCCCCGCCTGCCTGGAGTTCTAAATTCTGCACTCCAGCTGGGATGAAGGATCGACAAGCGTAAAACTGCTCTGTACGAGACGCTTCGGGCTTAGCCCGCCCGCGCTTCCCCGTTGGTTTTGCCTCCCGGCCAAATGTCGCCGGGGCCTTTTCCTGACGACAATTGATGATATCGGTAAACGCCGCAGTGGCCACTTGCTGTCTGTATCCACTCTTGCCTAGAACCTCGCGCGCACCCACCCGACTTCCGGTGGACAACTTCGGCGGATCTCCATCATATGCGACAGGTCGCAAGCCTTCCCATCTTCGGTATGCTCTGCTATCGATATATGTGAATAATAGTCGCTTGGCTCGTCATATCCCAGATTACTCAGCCCACTGCCCGGTCTGAGCCTGGCACGCCTCGTTGCTCGTCATCTTGCGGTCGTACTACCATTCGAGAGCGGCAGTTGCTGGTTGAGCAGGACAGATCCACCACGATATCTACGACCCGCTCAACCATAGACGATAAATATGCGGCTGCTTGAATCAGTATCGCAAGCCTCGAGGCAGCCACGCGAGTAGGGCTCGTGCAATCACACAATTATCATATGGCATCCCTGTGCTGTGCCGTCTCGGATCATCCTGCCTAATCTGACTTGTGCAGAACATTGTCTCATCTGTATGCCCTTTCTGTTGCCTTTCGGAACTTCCATCGATGTTGCCCTGACAGCTATCATCCTTCCACTCCTGAAGCACTGTCCAGCGCGGTAGAACATCGATGGCAAATTCGTCGGTAGACTTGATGCAAGCCGCCTGACGATGGCTGCGGTCCTGCCGCGGAGCCTCACACTTACTCATGAAGGATGAAGGTTGGAACGTTTCGAAAGAATAATTGCAGAAGCGCAGTGATTGGTTTGCTCGCTTCGTCTTCCTCATTGTTCTATTTCCTGTGCCGTGTTTCGATCGGAATACCAGAGTTGTCCCGTCGCTTGGATTGTATGAGGCGCTCGACTAGTCCGTGAGCCACAACAAACTAAAATTTACAAGTCATGAAGCGCTCTATGTCGAGAGAATGAAAGCATTCAGGAGATATTTTGAAAATGATTTCTCCGCGGAAAGCAATGGACGTCAATGACCCTGGTGTCGCATGTGGAACCGAATCATCTGGCAGGGGAAGCGATGTGAGTTGTAGTCGATGAAGCGAATTATCGCCAACGAAGTGATACGACATAGCAGGCCTTCAGAAATCCGCAAGTCGATGCCCACTAGCAACGCTGATACCATCAGTTGGATCCTCAAGAATACTTGCAGTTTTCCGCGAATGGGTATTTATATCTCCGCAAGCACCTCGTGGCGTAATAGAGTTCCAAGGATAATAGATTGCACAGCCATAGCATGATTGCCCTCCCAAACAAATCCGACGCCTGTTGGATTCGTGCTCGACGACAAAACATCCTCGAAACTGCTGCGCTTCAGCACGCAGGTGTAAAAGTATTGTCTAACGAAGACACTGGGTTTGTCGCACGCCTATCAAGAAGGCCTTCGAGGTAAGACAACAAGAGCACTCGTATTGCCCACTCTACCTCTGCCGCCAATATTAATTACCAACCTTGAAGTCCAGCCATGGCCTTACCAGAAGGATGAGGCGAAGGACACTACTGGAAGATCCCCCGCCTGCACAGCGGTAAATGCATGTTACCGAAGCCACAATATCGATGAAACGAGAAACCTCGCTCGACGCGCAAGCAGCGAGTCCAGTAGTGCGGATATGTGCAACAGCTCTCTGACTATACACCACTTCAGTTGACGTCGAGAAGCCATTGAGAAATAGGCATCGCCCACCCACATCGACCTTTGCGCGGCGGGCTTACTGGCTATGACCATGCAGCTCGTTCAGCTACACCGGTATACGTACAGGATGCAATGCACAACTCCATATCCGGCCAATGTGCAAACGAACACAGAGCGACTGTCGTAACTTAAGCTGGCCTTGCATTTAATTTACCGTCGTACGACAACCGCCTTCGCGTGGCGAATAGACAACATTGAAGACCCTTGCTGCTTGTCTCGGTACCTACTCTGTGGCAGTGGGCTGACAATCAGCTTCGTGATAAGCGGTGAGCACGCGATCGACTTGATCCTTCGGCCAGGTTCGCATCCGACTCGAGACTCTATTCGATATACACTCTCCGATACGAACTGACAAAGCAGCTTCTGGGCTTCACCCCTGATGTGGAGAAGTAATATTGCAGGATCTCTTATACGTCGTATGAGGAATGGAACGATAGAGTCAGTCGCGTCGTGTCGCTGGCTAGCTTCTGCTTTCGTACGGGCTTTCGATCACCCCTTGGCTCCGCCAACTCCGGCGCTCTGTGTGTCCATACTTGGTACCTCGTACTCGGGAGGGTGGCATATTGGTATGATAGGATTAGAAGGCGCGGTTTCTCGCCTGACCCTGTCGCGCTTGGGGTCGCGAAGCTGCATTGCGGGACGCCTTGAATCTAGCGCTGTGTTTGTTCTTTTTGTTCGACACGGCAGAGCTGCCGTGGATGGATCTGGACCCCTTTGTGGCTGCTCCTTGAGGACGTTCCTTTTGGCTGATCAACATCCTTTGGGTACATCTGCTGCCCTGCATTTGAGGGAATAGATTCTCACTGGAGGTTGTGGGACTTTAGGCTGCAAACGCGAACGGACGTCCCTCGTTGACAGCTGCGATGCGGTTGGAGCATAGGAATCCTGCTCGATCTTCCATACTAGTGGTGACATGGTCGCTATCGCACGGACAAATTCATGGCCTCGTGGTCGCCACGTTGATACTCGCTCTCCAAGCGAGGTTCTCCACCAACAAGCCACCTCCACCTCACTCTTCGAACCCATCGTCCACAGCGACCACCCGGTCGCCATCCTTCGGTGCTCTCGCTTCCTGCTTCCTCCACAATCCGGCGAGGAAGTCCCTCGTGCTTGCCTCCTCCATGCTTTTGTCCTCGCGTACTCGCAGGAATCTAGGGAACCTTAAGCTCAGCCCTCTCTCTTCACTCACGAGGCCTATAGCCGCAGTGTAAGTAGGGCTGAGGGTCACGTCGGCAAAAGCCATCTCCCACACCTCCTGCGGCTCGAACCACACGGCCGGCTGGCCGCCCCGATACTCGACATAACTCGGCTGCCCACCCAGGGTGTTGTCGCCCTCGGGGTCATAGCGCTCTCTATTGGCCTTGTAGAACGCGTCTGTGAAGCCGCTCATGCACTTCGTGACGACTTCAAGGCTGCCCGTCTCGTCGTTTCGACAGGCGAGCAGAATAGGCGACCACCATGCGTTCTTCCGGCCTGAGCCGTGCCAGCCGCCAACTGGGATGAGGTCGATGGTGTCTGCGTGCGTGGCATAGTCTTTCTTGACTTTGAGCCATGAGTCGAGGCGTTTGTCGGGCTCGTAAGTGGCCAGCAGTGCTTTCCGACGGCCAGATTTCTTCTCTGTACTCGCATCGGGATTGTCATTTGACCCGGTCTTCACTTTCTTGCCCTTCTTCTTGGCTTTGGTGGGTGTGGGAGGCGGTTGCTTCGGCTGGTGTTCCGTGGTAGCATCGACGTCGAGCTCGCTCTGAAGGTCCGGATTGGGAAGATTATCAAGAACCTTGACCATGATACCCTCGCATTTGATGTCGGTTGCTTGCTTGAAGAAATCAGAAACCTGCTCTTGGTCTGCTGATGTAGCATCCAAGCTCTTCACCCAGGTAAAGTGGTTGGGAATCTCGATGAACAACGAGCGGAGCAGGTTCCTCCTCTCTCGGAAGGGTCTGTCCATCAGTTCCTCGTTGTTGAGATACATCAAATCAAATGCGAATAAGCAAACATCCACCTTTACTTCTGCAATGACGACGTCTTTTCTTGCGCGGTTGGCCAGGATTTGGAAGGGTTTGAGACCGCCTGTCTCGCGATCGACTGCCACTACTTCACCTTCCATGATGAAGCTACTGATGCCTTCACCCCTGATCTTTGGGATCAGAGCGACAAGGTCGGGGTACTTGTCTGTCATGACCTCGAGATGTCGACTGAATATCGTGACTTTGCCGTTTTCGTCGCAGTGAACTTGCGCTCTCTGCCCATCGTACTTGAATTCACAGCTGAAGTCTCTCCCTTCCAATTTTGTGAGCATCTCGCCAAGATCACGCGTTATACCACCAAGCATAGGTCGCATTGGAATGTGCATAGCGAGACCACACCGAAGAAGAAGCTCGTCGTCAATGCCAATCTCAAGTAGAGCAGGTACTAAATCGCCATAGTTGGGCCGTCTGGCGAAGCACGCTTTAACGAGCTCTTCCGCTGGCGCGTAGACTTCTGCCAGATCCTGCTTGTTCAGCTTTGCCAACTCAGATTGCGCTTTTGTGATGAAATCTGCACCGGGTGGCTTAGACATCAGAAACGCTCGTGATAGAGCGATCAGCATGGTCGTTTTGACCGCGCCGATCCGTAAGTGTTGCACAAGCGTCCGTACAACATATCTGCTCTCCTCCGCTCCTCGCGCATCTTGGATCAGCCTGTCGACGATGCGCTGTTTGTTCTCTACGCTCCCTGAGCCTTTCGTGTTAGCAATCTTGACCAAACCGTCAAACACGCCTTGAATGGTAAGTGGTTTCGGCTTGCGCAGTGTCATGCTCTGCCTCTTCTTCGCCTCAAACGCCACATCGCCAGCATCGCCGAGCCTGTCTGACAACTTCTTCAAACTCGCATTGTCCAACCCGCAGACTTTCTTCAACGCTTTGCTGATCGCGCTGCCACCGAGTCCCAGCTCCAGGTCTATGTACGGCGGCGCTATTGAGTTTGTCGCAAGCCAGACGGCGGGTAGGAGAGATTGCGGGTCGCCCTCGATGATCGTGCGGAGCAGGTTCACCAATGTGTCTACGATCTTGATGCGAGATTGCGTACTGTTGATGAGAATGAATCCCTGAGTGAGCAGGGCATATGTGATTCGGCCTCCTTCTGGCGCCCATTGCTTCTGCAAATCTGGGATGTACTTTTGAGGATCGAAAGTCATGGGAGATTCGTCGAATGGAATAGTATAACTGATGGTGTCTTCTTCCGCAGTAGCTGTTTGTAGAGATAGCGTAGTCTTCTTGCCGAAGGCTGCAAATGGATTGACGGCGGGTGTGGTTGACGGTGTTGCTTTAATGTCCTCAGCAGCTGAATGCTCCTCCTTGACTTCTCTCTCTTCTTCATCCTGCACTTCACGCGATCTGTCGCCGTTCTCCCCAATATTTCCACCCTCGGATGACTTCTCCTCTTCATCGTGATCCCTTGCGCCCTCCGTATTGTTCGCTGCCAGCAATCTGTCCTGCTCGTCGAATTCCGCTTGCAACTTGAGCGCATACTCCTCATCGGTCAGAGGCCGCTCAGGTTCCACAACGCCATCCGCATTCCCGTCGTTCGCTGTATCATTCGTTGAGGTCCCAGCTCCGTCCGTTTGCGACTCTTGCTCTTTCTGTACCGCCTGCTGTTTTCCAAAGAAGAAATCCAAGCCCCGAACAGGCTGGTTCGATGACTGGTGATCGTTCTTCTTGCGACGCTTCGATGGCGTACCCATCGTGATATATTCTTGTGTTCACGCTGGATCCCTTGAGAGCAACCTCTCTATCAGAGGCTTATGCATTCAATCAATCTACGCGTCTCGCGAGACGCGCGAGAGCTTCGATGACGTCGGTCATCGATGTCATCGTCTGGCTTGCTAGGGTTGATAGAGCTGCTTCACGTTAGGGTTTGGGGTTGTAACAGAGAGCATCAATTGAGGCTGGACGACGTGATTGTAGAAAACAAACAATTGTCTCATGGTCCGAGGAGGAATTGCCTCTTTACAAGCTATTGACAAGTTGTTTACACCAGACTGACATACAGAATGAAGCCACATGAGCCTTTCGTTGCAAATCACTCGTTCACAACCAGAAACTGGTGCATGCAAGTACTACAACGAGATCAGCAGTCTGGATCGGCTCATGCTACATGTAACTTATTATCGGATACGGACCTGGGAAAACTAATTGAACAGTAGTATAGTACCGTTTGGACTGCGTCATTCATTGTTGAAGTGTCACATAAAAGAACACCTTCGTCGAGTGGTCAAGTCATGCAAAGAATGTACCACACGGCTCGCAGCAAGCCACAGCAGAAATGCAGGAAATGATTTTTATTGGAGAGATCTTCAGTGTGGAGAGTCGGACCAATATGATCAACGTTGATAGTACAATGGACGGAAGTACATAGAATAGCCTACAAGTCGGTTCACAGACATCGTGTGTTAAGTTTCTAATACCGATCAACCCAATCGCCCATCCCAATCATCTCCGAAAACATTGTTGTCAAGCTGGACTCTTCTGTTCTCAATTCTGACTCTCTCATGCTCCAGAGTATCACGCTGTTGCTTCGAAGCCGCTTTCTGAGCCACAGCCAAACGTGCAAGGTCACCATCGTCGAGGTCGCTTCCAATGGAAGACGCAAGCTGCGCTCCCAGCTCGCCTAGTGCCCGCCTTTGCATAGCTTCAACGTCACGCTTCGCCTGTTCGATCTGCTGTACCCGGGCCTTCTTAGCCACGCGCTCAGCAGCTTGCTTTTCGAGTTGACTCGCGTTTCGCTTTTGTGACAAGGAGGCCTCTCTGCGCGCCTTCTCGGCAAGATAGCGAACACTGTGTGCCTTTACACTGCCAGTCGGTTCGCTTGGGATGACGGGAGGCGCTGTGAAGAAGATTACGCGTCCTAGATCGTCGCGCTGGTAACGTTCGCGAATCTCACTAGGGATGGAAAGATTGGCTTGGTCAGGGAGGACGTAAGTCTCAATTGCAGGTGGGTCCCGGTAAGAGCCGGTTGCGTTAGGAGGTCGAGGAGCATAGCCTGGGCCTGCCGTTGCAGTCGTCGTTGGCTGTGATTGTTGTGAGGTATAGGATGATTGAGCATGTTGCATGGTAGGGCGCGATGGCGGCTGCTGAGGTGTCGATGGAGGGAAGTTGGGTTGTGTGCTGGGAGCACGCACTGGTGCAGGAGATGCTGATGGTTGTTGAGTGTAGGACTGCGGATGAGAGGCGCCATACGATGGCCTGGCACCTGTGGATGGTTGCCTTGGTGTAGGCTGTGGTTGAGCTGCTGGCGAGGGCTGATACGCCGGTGCTGGCTGCGAAACCTGTCGTGGTGGAGGTGTCGGCATCTTTGCCGGCGGAGGAGGCGTTGGCTCTGGAGGTGGCGAGTCTTTGTCTCCTCTTGGTCGTCTATGCACTGCGCCAATCTTCGGTGGCGCGCCTTCTGCACCCCACATAGGTTTGGGCAGCTCATCAGTCTCAGTCTGCTCGTCCTTCAACAGGTAGGCGATTGGAGAAGGATACTTCTTCATCTTCTTGGGGTGGTCAAACAGGTCCATCTCGTAATCCTGGTCGCGCACCTCATCCGGCAGACAGCTTGCCCAAGTCTTGATCTTGTTGAACTGATGCCTTTCTTCATTGTAACGAGCCTCGCAAACATACATTTCGATGTTTGGTGGCAAACGGCGTGGTCGTCCCTTGAAGTATCGTGTTGTGAACATGACGAAACATCTTCCTTCCACTTCTTCAATAGAGTGATCCCTATACCGCCCAGTTTTCACCACCTCATTGGCAAGGAAATGTTTGTCGAACCGATGTACAGTTTGCTCGGGTCGATAGTACCAGCAGACATTGACCATCGACTGTCCGTTCGGGCTGCGGTAAGTGCGGTAGATCTGAGCTGGGATCGGTTTGGTGAGGTCGTTTGGATTCTGAATGTGGACCCAGTCGCCAACTTTGTAGAGCTCGCCGTTGTGCAAGATACCGTCAGGTATCGGGATCTTGCCCTCATCATCGGCAAAGTCGGCATCAGACTTTGCTTTCTCGATATCGTACAAGCGGCCGGCCTCGACCTGCAGAGTAACGGCGTTTTTGTAAATCTCGGAGTCGTCTGTGTTGTACTCCTTGGCGTTGTTGAACATGACGTTAACGTCGCCCATGAACTCTTCGAGCGACTTGTACTTTTTGCGCTTGACCTTGCGCTTCAGAAGATCGTATGCCATCGGGTTCTTGATCTCCATATAATACTCGGGCATGACAAGCTTGTCGGGAAGCCGGTCAAAGTCTCTGATGATGAGCTGGCCATTCTCGTTTTTAGGCTTGCGGATGCCTTTCAGGATGGCCAGAATACGTGCTTCCATGGGAGTCAAAAGCTTGGGCGGTCGACCGCGTGCCTTCCTTCCGTCTTCGTCCAAAAGTCCGTCTCGTTTCGCAGCGCTGGAACTTCCTCTTGCTCCTTTCCTCTTCCTCTTTCCTCCATCTTCATCATCATCATCGTCATCCTCTTCGCCCTCTTCGTCCGACTCTTCGTCATCCTCTCCTGCATCCTCGCCCTCTTCCTCAGGTGGTTCCTCATATGACGGAATCTCGCCAAGATCTGGCAGGATGGACTCCTCCTTCTGTATGACACCACTCTCGACCAACTTTTGAAGTTGCTTCTCCAATTCACCTTTGATGATGAGAGCGTCTTGGAATGCGCCGCTGTCCGGGCGGTTGAACACTTGGGCGTTGAAAGGAATGAGCGCAAAGTCGCGCACAAACTCACGGATGGATTGGTATGCGCGAGTGTTGATCTTTTGCTTGATTATGGACAGAGCTATAGGCTCCTTGATCGTCTCGTAGTATTCTGGAATGACGCGCTTGTTGACCTTTTTGTGAAACAATTGTGAGGGATCGAAGCCGCTGCCCAATGTTAGCGCCCTGTCGCGTGCAAATGAATACATGTTGACGTACTCTTCGGTCCTGTAGTCGTAGATGTGGTTAAGCACCTTCTGCATGCCCTCCCATTGCGCGGCAGTCAGATGGGAGCCATCGTTTTGCGCGGCTTCTGTCGTGGGCATGGGGGTAGTGCTAGGGCTCCTGTCGCGCTTCTTGGTGACCATCTTGGCTGTATGGCTCTGTGGCAATGCGCGCACGCAATGCGACAATGTTGACAATGTGTTCTGCACACCTTGCAGTGGCTGGATTGAACGTTGGACGCGCCGGGCGCGAACCCTTGCTGGCTGCTCGATGAGCGCGAGAGCTTGCGACTGCCAAGCGCCTGAGGCTCTGCGGCGGAGGGCCTGCTGCCGGAAGGTGGAAGGTGCGAGCCGAAGTTGTGGAGCCGTAATCGTTATCGGCGCTGCTCGATGCGGTCATCTCCCTTCACTTACTAGACCATCTCGAGTGCCACCTGTGCTCACTTGCTTGCTCGTGCTTGCTCATCCACACTAACAACATTTGATCGAGCAAACTGGACACCTCACGTGTAAACAAACCAGATCTTTCTTGACTGGAAGCTCGCACTACCTGGATCATTATTTTGCTTCGGCATAAGCACCTGTACTCGCACGACGACGACGCCACAAGGATTAGATTCAAGAGTGTCGACAAGCCTCGCTGAACACGCGGGCTCAGAGTTTCTACAACATATTGGCATCATCTAAACAGGCTCGTCGGAACCTCTGCATACTCACCTCATTTGACGACCTCGCATAATGCGCATCCGGATTCGCGGGCCCCAAGGAGTTTCAACGGTCTCCATCGAGGATACAGCGACCTGGGGCGAGCTAAAATCTGCTATCTCATCTTCCACATCCGTTCCCGAGTTCGATGTCAAATATGGCTACCCACCAAAGCCTCTCGACACCACCAGCATCGATGCTGCTACCAAATTATCCAACCTTGAAATACCGTTGAATGGCGAACAACTCACGATCGTCCCCATAAACCTGCAAGCTGCACTATCTAACCCTCTCGCAAGTGAGAACCATCCTCCTGCCGCTTCTACTCTTCCCGGCACGCACACAAGCCCGCCGAAACACCAAGCTGGTGATTTCCCTTCCGAGGGTGCGGACCAACCTCTCAATCTCACCCGCAAGAAGCATGATTCTCTGGATTCTGATCCACCAGTGGTCCCCGTACCCAATCTTGACGGCCAGCTGGTCCTCCGCGTCATGCCCGACGACAACAGCTGCATGTTTCGTGCTTTGTCTTCCGCAGTCCTTGGCTCCGCCCTCGATGGCATGACTGAGCTCCGCAGCGTCGTTGCACAAACGATTCAAGCGAACCCGGAGCTCTACACAACGGGAATGCTCGAGAAAGAACCTACAGCTTATTGCGAATGGATCACTCGTGAAGACTCTTGGGGTGGTGGCATCGAGCTGAGTATCCTGAGTCAGCACTTTGATATCGAGATCGCGTCTGTCAACGTGCAAGATCTGAGAGTCGATCGTTTCAATGAGGGGAAGCCGACACGCTGCATCCTTGTCTACTCTGGTATTCACTACGACGTTGTTGCCGTAACGCCCTTTTCAGGCGCCGAGCCCGAATTTGATCGTAAGGTCTTTGATGTGATTCGGACTGGTGATGAGGAAATGGATGGGGGCGCTCTCGAGGCTGCTGTTGAACTTTGCAAAGTCCTACAAAGTCGCCACTACTACACTGATACGCACGGTTTTACTGTCAAGTGCAACCAGTGTGGACAGACTGGCAAGGGTCAGCAGTGGGCAGTTCAACATGCGAGGGGAACAGGCCATGGCGATTTCGGTGAGGGTTGAGAGATGGGTTTGCATAGGTGCATCTCGGTTCTTCGGGCCGTGTTTCTATCAAAATGGCATGCGATATGATTTTGAAAGCAAATGAATGGATGATCGGAAGCGCTGTAGTTGCGCATGGATATCATATAATTTGCCTGGATTGAGGCTGTACCTAGGTGGTCATTTAGCATTAAGATCAAATCAAAAAGTCCCTGTTCATCGAAAGATGCTCTTCCAGCCTCTTCAGCGCCTTGATTTGAGCGCAGTGTGGTCGTCAATACCAGACTGGAATTAGCTGGCCTATTAATACATACAAGGTATCTTACAGTATGGCGCACAGAGTATTACGACAGCCGTAGAATCGTTGTCGATAGGCGCCTACCACGGCTTCCACCATGACTTGCCTCCATTTGCCTCCTTTGCCTCTGCGAGAGCCGCAAGTTGTGCATCCTGCTCTTGGTCTTTGGCCTTCCTCCTTTCTTCCCTCATCTTCTCTCGCCTGGCCTCTCGCGCCTTCTTCTCCATATCCTTCTTGCTGAGAATCTCCATAGCGCGCGTCATACCATCCTTCTCCATCTGGCGTTTGTACTGGCAGTACTGGTACATGCCTACTGAGCCAAACACCCATGCGCCAACGGCCCAGTTGCATGCGCTCCAGACTCGAGCTGTTGAGGAACCAAGTTAGTACTCCTTCCTCTAGCTCCTGCTTATTTTGTGACCTACTTGGACCTCTATGTGAAACCAGCGCTCTTACACCTCCAACTCCGAATCCAGATCCAATGCCCACCATTAGCGCATCCCGCACGCAAGGCTTCTTGTGAATCACTGTGAAATCCTCCATCTTGATCGACTCAATGGCATCCCCGAGGCCGATGTCTTTCGTCTGACCACCCGCGGTGTTCTCAGTCCCGCCAGGCATCATGTTGGCATTCTGCGGTGGTTGGTAGCCCTGCGCCTGGGTGTCCTGCCATTGTGCGCCGCTGAATGCTTTTTGTGCTGGGTCGACGGTGAGAGCCTCGCGGCTGAGGTCTTCCTTGATCGCAGAGTTCCGTGTGTCGTCGGCCATGGTCGTGGTTGTGGAGTGTATGGCTTGCTGTAAGTGGCGCTTCGAGGTGCTGATATCATTGAATCTCCAATCCAAATGTCTAGACTTTTGGTCGGGGTTAATCGGTGATGCCTGAGGTTCGCTCATAAACCTTGAGCGAAGCCGCGGTTGCTAGCGGGCAGAAAGCCCAATCAATCTAATAGCTGCACGCGAGACTCGCGCGCGCGTTAAAGCTGTAGCGCGTCGTCTGTTAAGCCCTGCCCATTTCCATCCCTCATTTCGTCCCATTTCGGCCGCTCTTACAAGCAAATGTTTACATGATACCCCGAACGAATTTTTTTTTTTGATTCTGGAACCCACTCGGAAAACGGCATGCACAATTGAGAAAACTTCGCAAATAATTGGTCCAAAAGTGGACTCGTAAACACACAAAATGCCTGTCAAGCGGAACGAGGGCAAGAGCCGTTTCAGCAAGACGAGCACACTACACTCTGGAGGACAAAGGACGAAGACAATCGATGCAGGCTCATTACGGTCCACGGAAGCAACAGCACAAAATGAGCGCCTCGAAGCGACACGGCTGGCTCACAAGATCGACCAGAATCAGGGCTTCGAGCGGTTCGAAGCAGGGAAGAAGCGCACAGGATGGCTGGTGAATATGCACAGCACGAATCTGGAGGACTCGAAAGTACCAGGAGGTCGAGCGGCGGTCGACTACTACTTCATTGATGACGACGGCACAACATTCAAAGCGAGCGTGGAATACCTACCTTACTTCATGATCGCGGTGAAGAAGGGCAAAGAGGCGGAGGTTGAAGAATGGGTCAGGAGGAATTGCGAAGGTCTGGTCAAGACGGTCGACCGACTGGAGAAGGAGGATCTGAAGATGCCGAACCATTTGCTTGGATACCGACGGCAGTTCCTCAAACTCAGCTTCATAAATGTCACAGATCTGCTGGCGGCGCGACGAGTGATCGCACCAATTGCAGAGAAGAACAAGAGCAAGGTCAGCGCAATGGACATGTATGCAGAAGTCGCGAGCGCGAATGCCGGATTTGATCTCTTCGACGAGGATGCAGATATGGGGCGCAAAGCTACTTCACTTGCAGATGCAAGTGACTTTATTGTGGACATTCGTGAATATGATGTGCCATACCATGTGCGAGTTGCGATCGACATGGACATCCGAATCGGAAAATGGTATAGTGTCGAGTCGAAGAATGGCCGGATATCACTTACATGCATTGAGGAGCGTCTGCAACGTGCAGATCCTGTGGTGCTGGCCTTCGATATCGAGACGACAAAGTTGCCTCTAAAGTTCCCGGACGCTTCATTTGACCAAGTCATGATGATTTCTTTCATGATTGACGGCCAAGGCTTCCTGATCACGAATCGAGAGATTGTCAGCGAAGACATCCAGGATTTCGACTACACCCCAAAACCGGAGTTTCAGGGACCTTTTGTCATTTACAACGAAGCAAACGAAGAAGCAGTGATCGAGCGATTCTTCTCTTTCGTCAAGGAAGCCAAACCAACAATCATCGCAACATACAACGGTGACTTCTTCGATTGGCCATTCGTGGAAGCTCGAGCGAGCGTACATGGTATCGATATGTACGCCGAGATTGGATTCCGGAAGAATAGCGACGACATCTACCAGTCAACACATTGCGCGCATATGGATGCTTTTGCGTGGGTCACCCGAGACAGCTACCTGCCACAGGGATCAAGAGGTCTCAAAGCAGTCACAGTCGCCAAGCTCGGCTACGATCCCGATGAACTGGACCCGGAATTGATGACACCCTACGCCATTGAAAGGCCGCAAGTTCTGGCCGAGTACTCGGTCTCCGATGCCGTTGCAACCTACTACTTGTACATGAAATATGTACATCCTTTCATTTTCTCGCTATGTACCATTATTCCGTTTGGTCCGGACGATGTGCTACGGAAAGGCACCGGAACGCTGTGCGAGACCCTCCTAATGGTGGAAGCCTACAAAAAGGAGATTATTCTACCAAATAAGTACGTCCAACCTAGGGAAGCTTTCTGGGAAGGTCATCTACTGGAATCGGAAACATACGTTGGTGGTCACGTCGAAAGTATTGAGGCTGGTGTCTTCCGCAGCGATATTCCATGCAACTTCGCAGTCGATCCTTCTGCGATTGACGAGCTTCTCAATGATCTGGACGACGCGCTCAAGTTCAGCATCACTGTGGAAGAGAAGAAGTCGATGGATGACATCGAAAATTACGAGGAAACGAAAGCACAGATCGTTGAGAAGCTCCTGCAGCTCAAGGAGACTCCCAATCGCAACGAACGCCCCTCGATTTATCACTTGGATGTGGCGTCAATGTACCCAAATATTATGACGACCAATCGGCTGCAGCCAGACAGTATGATCGACGAATCAGTCTGCGCGGCTTGTGACTTCAACCGACCTGGCAAGACATGTGACCGGAGGATGCCGTGGGCGTGGCGAGGAGAGTTCTTACCGGCAAAGCGAGACGAGTACAACATGATTCGACATGCGCTCGAAAACGAGAAATTTCCAGCAAAACGTCCCGGTGGCCTATCACGGGCATTCCAGGATCTGAGTCTTGACGAGCAAACAGGACATGTGAAGAAGCGTTTGACCGACTACAGCAAGAAGATCTACCACAAAATCCACGACCAGAAGACGATTGAGCGAGAAGCTATTATCTGCCAGCGAGAGAACCCTTTCTACATTGACACTGTCAAGGACTTCCGTGATCGACGCTACGACTACAAGGGAAAGCAGAAAGTATGGAAGGGCAAGACATCTGATCTTGAAAAGAGCGGCGCAAGCTCGGTCGAAGTCGAAGAGGCCCGCAAGATGATTGTTCTGTTCGACTCGCTCCAGCTGGCTCACAAGGTCATTCTCAACTCATTCTATGGCTATGTCATGCGAAAGGGATCAAGATGGTATTCGCTCGAGATGGCTGGCGTTACCTGTCTGACAGGTGCACGCATCATTCAGATGGCTCGACAGCTAGTGGAACGTATCGGCCGGCCCTTGGAATTGGACACTGACGGTATCTGGTGTATTCTGCCGGCTACCTTCCCAGAAAACTTCAACTTCAAGCTCAAGAACGGCAAGAAGCTCACAATCGCGTACCCTTGTGTTATGTTGAACCACTTGGTGCACAGAAACTTTACGAACCACCAATACCAGACGCTCGTGGACCCGGCAACTTTCAAATACGAGACGCACAGCGACAACACCATCTTCTTTGAAGTCGACGGACCGTACAAGGCCATGATCTTGCCCACGTCGAAGGAGGAGGACAAGAATTTGAAGAAGCGTTACGCAGTGTTCAACGATGATGGCACTCTCGCAGAGCTGAAGGGTTTCGAGATCAAGCGACGTGGAGAGCTGAAGTTGATCAAGATCTTCCAACAACAAATTTTCAAGTTTTTCTTGGACGGCACCACCCTCGCCGATGTCTATGGTGCGGTTGCAAAGGTCGCGAACAAGTGGCTCGATGTCTTGTACAGTCATGGTTCAACTTTGGTCGACGAAGAGCTGATCGAACTCATTTGCGAGAACAAGAGTATGAGCAAGACCCTGGAGGAATATGGCTCGCAAAAGTCAACGGCCATCACGACAGCCAAGCGTCTGGCCGAATTCTTGGGTGACCAGATCATTAAAGACAAGGGCTTGAACTGCAAATATATTGTTGCTTCTCGGCCTCGTAACTCACCTGTTACGGACCGCGCCATTCCTGTTGCCATTTTCTCTGCCGAGGAGTCCGTCAAGCGTCACTACCTCCGCAAGTGGCTCAGAGAAGATCCTGGTGACATGGACCCCAGAACTGTCATTGACTGGAACTACTATCTCGAGCGTTTGAGCTCGCAGATCCAGAAGCTCATCACCATTCCTGCTGCATTGCAAAAGGTTACCAACCCAGTGCCTCGTGTGCCGCACCCTGAATGGCTGAACCGAAGGATCAGGATCAAAGAAGATGTCTTCAAGCAGAAGAAGATGACAGATTTGTTTTCCAAAAAGCCGCTGGAGGAACTTGACGCGAATAGTGTTAACCCTCGAGCTGGCGGAGATCTCGAAGACTTTGGCAACATGACAATGTCAAAGATCAGACCAGCATTGGCAGCGAAGAATTCGCAAGCTCAGAAGAGGAAGGAGAGGGAGGCCGAAGCTGTCTCCATCAACCCCTACGACGCACTACCTGCCGTTATGCCAAATATTTCCACAGACTACAAGGGCTGGTTGAAGTATCAGAAGCAGAAGTGGAAGATTCAGAAAGAAGCACGTAAGCGTCGTCGACAGCTCTTCGGTGAGAAGCGACAAGACGCCACAGATGCTATCGGCACCATTTTCCGCCAGCAGGCAGAGTTGGCATACACAGCCGATTGGCAGGTTCTGCAGCTTCGTGGGACCGAGACGCCGGGTGAAGTCAAGGCTTTCGTGCTCATTGATCAAAAAGTGCATCAGCTGAAGGTCATTGTACCCCGACAAGTCTTCTTAAACTTGAAAGAGGACGATATGCCTGACATCACGGTCGACCATGTCGAGGCGGAGAAGGTCACCAACTGGACGCTTCCTAACGGACATCCTTCGAAGCACCTTTTCAAGCTCACGATGAGCGAGACGACTTATGTCCAGGAGGCCGAGAAGCTATCGATGATGTTCCAACATCCTAGCGTTGAAGGCGTGTACGAGACTCAGGTACCACTTAACCTTCGTGCGATGCTCGATTTGGGCTGCTCTTGCACCTTTGACGAGACACAACGCGGTGTGCTGGGCAAGGGCTTAGAGCAAGGCTTTGACCTTTCTTCTTTGCGTACAGTGCCACCAAAGAAGCCGTACATGAGGCACGCAAACATGAGCTACCTCGCATTGTACCACATCAGTGCTGGAGATCGCCAGATCTACGCACTCATCTCTTCGACTAAAGCAGAGGCACAGGTTATTGTGCTCAATCGCGCCAGGAGCGAGCAGGGAATGCCGAACGTTGACCGTTTGTATGAAGAGTCGCTGGAACGGACTTTGCAACAGGCTCGACTTGATGAGGCAGATGGTAGACCCTGGCAAACCACCATCGACTATCAAGAAGCACTGCACTTCAAGACCGTCCAGGTTACTACTCAGCGTAGAGCGTACCAAGAGCTGGCCGATGCTGTCAAGAAGCTGCAGAAGGAGGAGACTCGTCCTATCATGCTGGTTGTCCAGTCTCCGACAGCACAGATGCTGGTTCAGGACATGCCACAACTCCAGAGTATGCCTATGCTCCAACTCCGCTCAGAGGAAACCGACAGGCAGTTGCCTCCGCTTGGCTGGCAATCATTTGTGGCGAAGAGGCTAGTGAACCACTACCTCAATCTTGGTGCCACAGTTGAACAGCTCATCGACTATTCCCGCTATGGCAACGTACCATTATGCAATCTCGAAAGGGACGACCCCCGCTTCTTGATCGACATTGCGTATGCTAGGCGCCTGAGAAAGGAACGTGTTGTGTTGTGGTGGTCAGAAAATGCCAGACCGGATCACGCTGGCTACGAGAAAGACGATGTGCTTGGTGGCATGGAAGTCGTCGAGATGCCCGCGGTGAACAACCCAGGAACTTACTCCTCGGTCTGCATTGACTTGTCTGTCAAGAATTTGACCATCAACACGATTCTTTGTGCTGCTGTGCTCAACGATTCCGAAGTTGCCGATCCAATCGGCGTCTCGGGTGCCGGTGCACAGGAAGATGCGCTGGATGAATCTTCGCAGAATTTCCACTCTGAGAACGCTTTCGCCAGTGCTGGTATTAGTGCGCTTCGCGAAATGGTCCGGACATGGTGGCAGGAGGCCTGTGTTGACAAAGGCAACAAGATGGCTGATATCCTGGTGCAGCATCTCGTTCGCTGGGTGGAAAGCCCGAGCTCACATCTGTTCGACCGCAATCTGCACTACTACGTCCAGATGATGTCGAGGAAAGCTTTCCAACAGTTGATGGGCGAGTTCCGCAGGGTTGGATCGCACATCGTCTTCGCCAGTTCAGGGCGACTCTTGCTGCAGACTTCCAAGGCTGAAGTTGGCAACGCCTACGCCTACAGTCAATACATCCTCAAGACGATTCGTACCAAGCCTGCGTTCCACTTCTTGGACCTCGATATTACGGAGTATTGGGACTACCTTGCTTGGTACGATGAGTTCAACTATGGTGGCAGAGGCTGCGCTCAAGTGGTGGAAGCCGAGAATCAGCAGCTCGACATGATCATGCACTGGCAGATTGCGACGTTCTTGCCACCGATACTCCAGCCGGCGTTCAATGATCGTGTCGTGGAGTACATTGATCTCATGCATGACCGTAAGCACTCAGGCGGAATTCCTAACGGTGCTCCTCGACCAACGCAACTACCAATACATGCCTCGATCTTCAACTCTGAGAAGGAAGACCAAACAACACCCGGCACAGCCCTCGAGAAGACCTTCTCCAAACCATTGAAGAAGGAAATCGCAGCACTCATCCGCCGCCAACGCAACGAGTCCATGCACGAAGAGCTCGCGCAAGATTGGGTCTTCCCCATCCTCCCCGGATCCCACGTCAAGCTCTCAAACCCCGTCCTCGAGCTCGTGAAAAGCATCATGCAAGTCCTCAGCCTCGACAAAACTATTACGCTGGAAGCCCGCCTACTGCGCAAAGACTTGCTGAAAATGTTCGAGATACGCGAATTCAGCGCCGAGGGCGCCTTCACGAACCCAAGCTCCACGCTCGCGCTGAAGCAGTTCAGCTGTCCGGACTGCTGCGTGCCGCGCGATATCGACCTCTGCCGCGACAGCGACCTCATGCCCGCAGACGCCCAGCAACACGTCCTGGCGCCCGTCTGCGACAACTGCGGCGCGGTATTCGATCGCTTGGCCATCGAGGAGAAGCTACTGGGTGAAGTGCAGAAGATGGCCGTGCAGTGGATGACGCAAGATCTGAAGTGCGCGAAGTGCGCACGCATCCGGTCGAACGAGTTCATGGACCACTGCGGATGTGCGGGCGAGTGGGTCATGACTGTGAAGAAAGAGGATCTGGTGAAGAGCTTGAAGAACTTTGAGGGTGTTGCGGCGTTTTATGAGCTGAGGATGCTGGGGAGTGTGGTTGAGGCTGCTCTTGCTGGGGTTTAGTTTCTGGTTCTGTTTGAATGGCATAGCGCGGGCGTTCTTCGAGGAGTATCGGATTGGGGACGAAGGGGTTATGCATTTTGGTAGTATCATGTCGTTGCTGAATATGAAAGTCTCACATAGACATCCATTCGATTGTATATGATTCCACTGCACACTGCCATAGGCTTTGAACATCACTAACAATCAACTACTCACGACCAAGGGGCCCCTCTATCGCCACACAACTCTAGCAACAATGCTTCGAAAAAGAAGTACATCTCAACAGCACGGGGAAAAGAATTTCTTTTTTTAAATAACACTGTTCATTTTCCAGCCGTGTGCGCTTTTCCGCCAGGCTCGGGATCATACATATATACGCTTCCAAAAACTCATCAAATCAAATCAAATCAATAGGAGAGACCAAACAGCCACCTGACAAACATTCACACCATTTAAGTACCGTTGCCATCCTCAGCATCAAGCGGCGCCCTAGGCGGCGTGTTGTTCAACTGCACACCACCCCTCTTCTTGTGCGCCGAGTCGGAGAAAGGCAGTTTCCAGCCTCCCTCGGTCTCGGGCGTCGCCAGCCACAAACGCATGAGGTGCCTGCGGGGCGTCGGCGGCGCGTGGTCGGTGTAGGCCGTGCGGCTGTGCAGGGTGTGCGCGTTGCTGAGGAACTGGATGTCGCCGACCTCGAGGATCATGTGCAGCGACAAGCGCATGCAGGTCTCCTCCAGCACGGCGGCGGCGTGCTGCTGCGCGTCCGACAGCGGCGGGATGACGCCGGCGTCGCTGAAGCGCGTGAGGGATTTCACGTAGTAGGGGTCCCATTTGCAGTAGACGCGAGAGGTCTCGTCGGGGCCGGTCTCTTTGTAGAAGATGGGCTGGCGGGTGTAGGGTTCCTGGCCGACGGAGACTTCGCCCTTGCGGTCAAAGTACCAGATGGGCTGGGTGAGGGTCTCGGCGACGTCGGGGTGCTCTTTTTGTAGGGTGTTCCAGACGTGGTGGGAGGAGACGATGTCGGACTCGCCGCCCTCGAGGGAGCGGTGGATGCAGAGTAGGCCGACGATGTCGCTGTCGTCGGCGTGGAAGAACTGGCGGGCGCGGGTGCGGTAGATGCGGACTTTGTCGATTTGGGTTGGGTCGGCGCCGGTGTCTTTGACGTGGCCGAGGACGTGGCCCAGGCCGTTCTGCGAGACGAAGTAGCCGAGGTAGGTGCCGAGACCCATGTAGGCGACGGCAGACTTGTGGTTGCCCCATTCTTGGACGGGGAGGCCCTTGAAGAGGAGGAAACCCTTGCCGTTGAGAATGTCGTCGCGAAGGTCGTCGAGGAAGTCGCCCAGTTTAGGGAGAGGGAACTTTGCCTATATCGATATGTTAGTGAATGCATCGAGGTGATATCAATGGCAACTGAGTAAGAACCTACCCTTGTAATGCCAGTCAAAGGTGTGCTTGACTGAATGAAAGCATCCGCAGTATCGCTGAGCTCTTGAACCTCTTCCGGTGTGAACCGATGTGTCCACTTCTCAGGGCTGTCCTTGAACTCCTCTCCCTTCCAGACTGTCTTTCCAGTGATCTCTTTGGGGAAGGCAGAGTAAGGCTTGATCTGGTCGTAGTTGGGGAATGTTTGGCCGCTGGTCTTGATGCCATCGGGGAAGATGTCAGACGAGGGCTTGTCGTATGAGAAGACGGGCGCCTCAATGGGCGAGTCTGCGCGAGCTGTTGTCGCCATTTTGCAGGGATTGTGGGGTGTGTTATGTCGCTTAGTTTTAACGGTCCTTAATCGAAAGTGTAGAGGTTGATGTCTCTTAAGTTATGGCAAAGTACAACAAAGAGCGATGTAGAGAGCAGCTATGGTGAATGGGAAAAGAACTCAAGCAGTAAGCGAGACTAAAGACCACCTCCCTTTAATAGTCACCTGCCCTTCCATAAAATGAACACGACATGACGCGAGCAAACAAACTACCAGTAGCACCGCCGGGAAGCATGAGCACAATGGTACGTTGCCCAACTTGAAACGGCTCCAATCGGCCGGCATCGCGATAATTCTCCATGGGCGCACGAATGAGCGACGATAAGCATCCTGTTCTGTGGACGCTGGCGAGCGAGATCCCTCATATGGCGTGCTTATGGTCGAAGTGAGGTGAGCGGACTCCAGATTGACGTGCTTTGTTCCTGGCCAATGCGGAGGAGGGTGGTCTCAATACTAGTGAGACGTCTTTGCATACATATCGACAATGCATGGTTACCAATGAATGCCGGATTTTAGTGGTATGTGGCTCATTCACTTGATGATCGGGGTATGTCAGCACCTAGAAATCAGAATGAAATGTTGAAATGATACTCGATCGCTGCGATGCCCATTTTACCCGCAGTCTTGTATCACGTGATATATCATAGCTTATGAGACCGCATTCGGCATTCGTCAGGAAATCGCGGCATTGACGGTGCGGCAAGGCTCACGCCGTCTTCATCTGTACGCCGAAGCTGGAGAGGGAGTTGACATCTTTCTTTTGCAGCACATAATTAGAAAGCACATGCGAAATGAGGTCTAATTGCCACGTGCCAGCCTGGCATGATTCTATACGATGCTGTGGGGCTCGGGCAGAGGGTTCCTTGCACTGGGTGAGGGACAGTATTGACGGATGCAGTGCAAACTGATTTTCTGTTTACTGACTGCAGAGTAGAAAGCAAGCAACCATCATGACTATCATACATTCAACAAAAAGGCTGCATTCCTACCACATGCTTTCAAAGGTGTGAAGGTGATCAGCAGGGACGAACGCGTGACGCTCGCTGTGTGCAAGATAGGCCAGTTCTGGCGAAACACTCATGTGTCTAGATGAGCACCACAGCGCTGATGACAGCGATAGCGAAGCAAAGCAGCATGTCCGCATCGTAACCAACATCGGTGGCAGCACCAAGGAAGGGTGAGATCTGAGCAGTCGGAGAACCGTATGTGCCATTGCCATAAGAGCCAGCTCCATTGACGCCAGTGCCAGTAGCGCCGGCGGCACCAGCCTGGTAGCTGCTCGTGCTGGCTGGAGGAGCGGATGAGGTGTCGAATGTCATCGGAAGGGTGGAAGACCCGGATGGCTGGACAGTGATGCCAGTTGAAGGGCTGGCAGCAGGGTTGCCCTCTGTGCTGGAGGCGGCAGTTGACTGACCGGTAGCATTCTATTTAATGTTAACTTTGTCTCAAAGATGGCCAGACGGCAACGGTAACTTACATTGGCAATGCCCGGCAGAGAAGCAGAGCTTGACACCTGGGAGACTGTGATGGTCGAGATTGGCGACACAGTGATCTGGCTTGTCAAGGTGGATGTGATGGGTATGTGGCTGGTCGAGTCGTCCTCACTGCCAGTGGGTGTGTAAGTAAACTGGCCATCGCTAGAAGAGCTAGACGGAGCGGGAGACGTGGCAAGAGTAGGGACACCAGAACTGAGGCCAGTCGGGGCGCCCTCGGTCTCAGATGTGGAAGCGCTAGCAGTGCCAGTGCCAGACTCGGTGGCAGACTCGGTGGCCAGCGAGATAGGGCTGGTGGATGGGGCAGCGTTAATGCTTGAGCCAGTGGATGAAATAGCTGGCGGAGAGGTGCTGGCTGAACCTGCGGTCTGGCTAGCAGTAGTACCGGTGTATGCAGACAGCGGGCCGTGGCCATCGGTAGTGCTTGTGGACGAAGCGTCGGCAGGAGAGGAACTCGAAGCGCCTCCGCTGGTGGGAGAGCCTGAAGTGGCGCCAGCGTCGCCGATGGTCTGACCAGATGGAGAGTATGCGACAGAGGATTGAGCAGAAGTGTTGCTCTCAGTGACACCTGTGCTGCTCGGGTGTACAGCGCCGACCTCCGAACCACTGGTAGAGGTGGGAGGGAGAATACCCGTGGACACCGAAGACAGAGCAGTTGTACCGGCAGGAGCAGCGACACTGCTAGTCTGAGAAGGAGGCAGGATGGGGTTCAGGGTAGTCGAGCCATCATTCGGGCCAGAGGGGGCGGTGATGAGGGTAGTGGAGGAAGAAGTGAGCGTGACTGGGCAGACGGTGGTCGAGACGGGAACAATCATAGTGCGGACGGGACAGTCATCGATGCCCGGGCCACATGAGTAAATGGTGACCACTGAGGTGGTGTAGACGGTCGAGACGGTCGAGACGGAGCCGGCTGCGGCTGGGAAGTAGGCGGCTTGGAGGAGTATCAGTAAATTGTGGTCAGTGTAGGGGAAGAGGCGGGCAGAGGTACCATCCTGAGCGACGGCAAGGCTGGCCATGAGGCCAATGGCGGTGGCGACGACGTGCAACTGCATGTTGGCGATGTCGTTGGGTTTTTGGTAAGAGTGTGCCGTGGAGATATGTACGAGAGGGCGTGCAGGAGGCTGATGAGAAAAAGAAAGTGTCGGTGATGAAGGAGTGTGGGTGGTGGAGGAAGAAGAAGAAGGAGGAAGAGCAGTCGAGGGAAGTGGCGTGTTTGTTATGAGAAGAAGAAAAAGAAACACGGGCGTGTTTGGGAAGTCGCGACTCTCGTCGGTTGCCTGCATGACGACGCGGCCACGTGCTTTTGCAAACGCACGACAGACCACTGCCCTTTCACTTGGACTCTTTGCTGATGACTGATGATAGCAGCTCATACGCATCCGAGGTACCAACACTCAGACCGGTCAAGTCAAATGCTCTTGCCACCCGATCCATCCTCAACCACAGTCCAAGCAAGAGCAACGCCTTGTCGTCAACCGAGTCAGTTCACGAGCTCGGCACATCGTGGCCATCTCAAACACAGCATACCATGCTGTTGCATTATTCTCCTGAAGGAAGTGACCGGTCTTTCATTTGCATGTGATCTGATGGCACGTCGAAACACTGTTCTTTCTTGCTACCCTCGACGCAGCGACTTCCATCCCGACCAGAACCAACTCCTTCCATTCTTCACCACCACTACGCTGCTTCCTCGCAATCCGCGCAGCAACGCTGTTGCCACCATGCCTCTCAGGCGTAGACAAAACCAGCTTCTTCCCCCTGTTCCTGATCTCTTCCTCTCTTCTCTTCCTCGCACCGTTTTCCATCCATCCAATACAGCACTTCGCAGCATCCATATCCCCACCACCACGGCAACCGATCAACCTCCACACCGACAAGATGAAGTTCACCTCTCCCCTCTTGGCCACCATGGCCGTTGCTGTCTACGGTGAGTCGCCCTTGATGCCAATTGTGACATCTGCCAGTGAACACTTTCTGACAACGAACAGGCATTGCCCTTCCGGGTGCGAACTTGATCCCCATCAGGGAGTGTAACCCGGCGCACTCATATCCCTCGCCCGCGACATGCATTGTGTCGAACGGAACTCCGGTCTGGGGCCACCACAAGCACTCGGCCACGCCCACCACCTCGGCATGCACCACCACCAAGCCGTACGAGACTGGCCCAGTCTGGCCAACCGTCACCTGTGAGGTCGGAAAGGAGTGTCCTGCAACCACCACAACTTCGGAGAAATGCGAGGTTCACAGGATCACCACCGCCGGCAAACCGATCGTGACGACCAGCTGCAAGACATGGACTTGGACGCCGGCCACCACTTGGACCAGCACATCTTGCTCCACTCCCTGCCCGACTTCGACCAGCAAGCCCTGCACCACCTCTTCGACCAAGCCTTGCACAACTTCGAGCAAGTCGTCGTCGACCAGTTGCCGCAAGACCACTTCCAGCAGCTGCACTTCTTCCAAGTCTACCTCGACTTCCTGCAGCTCCACCAAGGCTTCCTCGACCAGCTCCAAGTGCACAACGTCGTCCAAGTCGTCGACCAGCTCCAAGTGCACGACTTCTGCCAAGTCGACCAGTTCCAAGTGCACCACATCTTCCAAGTCGTCCAGCACACCTTGCACAACCTCGTCGTGGTCCTGGACCAAGCCTTACCAATCAAGCTCGTCATCTTCCAAGTGCACAAGCAGCAAGCCATCCACTTCGTCCTGCCCTGCTTCAACTTCGACTTCCACCAGCTGGACTTACACGACAGAGACCGTTCCTGTCTACCCTGTCGAGACCACATCTTCGGTCTGCCCGTCTTCCGTCCTCACCTCCCCAGTTCAACCCAAATCTTCGAGCACCTGCGACTCCACTTCGACTGCTGATACTGGCCGCCAAACCTCGTCCAGCATGTCGTCGTCGGCGTCGGGTGTGGCTCCAAGCTCTTCGAAGAACACCTCCGCATCCTACACCCACAAGACGACCTACACTGGCTCCCTCACCAAGCCGACTGCCATGCCCACCGAGTCGATCTACAACTCGGGTGCTGTCTCGACCAAGTCGACCCTTGGCCCAATTGCCATCCTCGTTGCCGGCTACATGCTGCTGCTTTGAGCAAGTTTCAGCACACGCTGCCGCGACTTTGATCTGAGCTCGATGCCTCACATCGGCGTCGCTCATGATTCTCGGCCTTGACGATCCACCATTGCGACTTTGCCATCGGTGTCTGGCGTTTCTCCTCTTCCCCCTTTGTTTACTTGATGGATTGCGGCGACCTGACGCCACATGCGCGTGCGAGCGCTCTGTACGGTCTCTTGCCTTGGCGTGTTGTCGACGGTCCTTTTGTTTGGCTTTGATCTTCATGGTGGTTGGTTGGTGGGTCGTCCATTGATATCACTCTCGACTTGATAGATGCAACGTAATAATCACAGCTTGTGCCTTGCATTCCCAGTTTTTTTGGTGTCTTCTCATGTGCCGTTGTCCAATCACTTTCTGTCGTGCGTTCGCTGGTTGAAAATCACGTATCTCTATGTTGTTGTAACGGTCATTTCCAAGTGCGGCCACAGGACCATGGATGTTGGCGAAGCTGTCCTTTGTGCCTGCTCGACATGGATGTGCTGAGAAATCACATGGCTGAAGTTGTCTTGGCGGTCAGTGGTGAGTGAAGTCGATCGCATTGCCGATGGTCTGCCATGTTCGGGCGAGTGCTGCCAGAGACAACGGTGAGAAACAAAACAAAAGAAATCCGCATTGGGCGGGCGAGGAGCTTTCTCATGAATACACCCGACGGTCAGTGAAAAATGGCAGAGTTCATTGATCGCTGACCTCGCACTGGAGTAGCTTTGCGCGGGCCAATGGCGCGGGCTTGATGGTCAGCCTATTGTCCGCGTCGGAGAGGACCAGGTTTTGGAAAGTACCATCAGAGGTTTGATTGGGTATGACCAATCCAAATCCAATGCGTGCATTTAGAGGAAGTCTGGTTGGCTGTTACGCCACACGATCGTGATTGATGACATCGACATTTGTGCAACACACCAAGGTCGATTGTTTGTGATGATTGAGAATGTGATAGACTTTCTAATGCTACGATATTGACACAAACTGCGGGTAATCTCCAAACTACCTTACAGCACATTACTCATTCTGTGTCAGCCTTGGGAGAGAGAGACACACACACACACGACACCCCAAAGGAAAAACCCAACACCACAACGCCACGCTACAACCCAAATGCAAATATAGATCCAGTCCGTCCCTTTCCTCAAGCGTCCCACCCTCATCAGTCTCGTCTAGTAGTATCCGAGCTTTTTCTGTCCGCTCTTCTCACCAACCTTCACGCCAGGGCGCGAGTAAGCGCAGTAGCGGTCCTTGATAGCCACGACCTCGTACGTGCCCTCCTCGTGCGCGGCGATGCGCATGCTATGCTCGTCGCTGATCTCGCTGCGCATGTCCAGCACCACGCCACGGCTGTTTTTGCCTTTCTTGTCGGTGTTGGAAGAGCGCGTGTACGTGAACTCGAAAGGCGGCGAGCCGCCGAATTCGAACAGAATTTCGGCTTCGCCGCCCTCGTGAATGTCGACGTACGAGTCTTTGCCCTTGGAGACGCGCACGGATGGCATGCCGTGGATGCGCTTCTCGAGCTTTGTGCTGGAGCGGCAGCTGGATGCGCTGTCCTGCACGCCGGTGATGGTGAAAGTACCTGGCTTCTCGGCGAGACGGCGGAAAGTGGTGGTCTGCGAGGTCGCTTTGCGCTCCACCCCTTCGAAGGTGTAGAAAACGCTGAAAGGTGCGGTGCCGGAGAGGGCGAAGTTGAGGCGGTCGCCGACGCAGTTGTCCATTGTTGACTCCAGAGCAGTGATGACAGGTGCGTCATGGACGGATATTTGAACGCGAGGGGTGGTCGAGTCGAGGGTGCGGCTGCACGAGTTTGCGTCACTCACACGGCGCAGGGCTACCGAGGACTTTCCTGCGTGTAGCTTGTTGCGTGGGATCTTGATAGAGGTGGAGTGCGATTTGACATCTCTGAGCATAAAAGTCTCAGGTTTCATGCTTCCAATGTGTTTCAGCTCCACCTCAAGAGTGAATGGTGCTTTGCCGGTGAGTTGAACCGGGATGACTTCCTCGCCTTCAGATTCAGACGAACAGAAGCTGTAGGTCTTGCCGGGGTTCTTGAACGCAGCTGTCGGGCGCGCAAAGACTTGTTGCTTGACAGTCAATGCAGTGAATCGACCACCGGCATGGTCATAGTTCGAATCACCTAAGTTCTGGAACGAGTACGTGTAATCACCGGCCTGAGCAGTGTCCATGCGGAGAGAAGCAACGTTCAGCGCCGCACGAAGGTCCTTGCTCTTAGGCGACGTGGTGCCGGAGACTGGCTTGACTGTCTGCACATACTGCACTTTGTACGGTGGTAGACCCTTGAAGAGCATGTCCACAGCATCCTCGTCGCCTTCGCAGATGCCTTGCTTGGTAAGTGTGTTCCTGTCTTCGGTGTCACTCTCGCCAGGAACAATGCGCATATCAGGGCGAGGTATGTTGTTGATCGTGAACTCATTCGCAGCTGGGTCTACTTGCCCAGGACACTTGGCGTCTCTCAGTTCAAGGAGCCTGTACGTGCCAGGACTGGTGACCGTTAGCTTCTCATTAGGCTTGTTTGCTTTCAATTCTTTTGGAGCTCCAGCCGCATTGAGGTATCTGACAATCCATGGGGCTTCGCCAGTCATAATTCGAAGCGGCAGCTCTGCCCTGTTGCCCTCAAGTATATCAACGCTTCGTTCGCCATCAATAGTGCCGAAGGCGACCTTGGGGGCCTGGTGGCGGACAGTGACACGGGTCTCAGACTTGAGGAATTCCTTGCAGCCCATGCGATCAGTAATGCTGACAAGCGCTATCGTATAATCGCCGCCCGCGGTGAGTGGTGGCGTGGTGATCTTTGTCACCTTTCCGTCGATCTCCCGGAGTTGATGAGTTTTACGCTTTCCAGCATGCATGATCTCGTAGTCAAGAGTGAAGGGTTGTTCGCCACTCAACCCTACGTCGAACTCGACTTGGGTGTTGATGCAAGCCTCGTATTTGGACTGGAGGTTTAAGAAGGCGGCGGAAGCGGAAGGCTTGACATCTTGTTCGAGCTTGAGACCCTTGTGTGCGAGCGGGTATCTCTTGTATACGGCATCGCTTATCTCAGTGAACTCGTAGGTATAATGACCGGCATTCTTAGGCGTGAGCTCAATCTGACCGCGATGTCCCGAAATGGTGACTTCCTCAGGGTATAGACGTCTGTCGTCCTTGCTCATCATATTGTAAGAGAGGAGGAATGGTGGAGTTCCTGCGAGGTCGAGATCAACGCGAAGACCAATCGGACTGCCAGCACATTTGTCGAATATTTCCTCCGGAGCAATGACAAGATCCGGCTCAGGAGGGTTTTGCAACAGACACGAAGCGGGCTCCATGACTTCGCCTTCACAGAACGCGGTTGATACACCCGTCAGGGTGTATAGTCCAGGCTCACGAATAGTCGGTTGTTGTTTGACGTTCTTAGCCGTGAAAGCTTGCCTTTGCGGGTTGACGCCGTGCTCACCACTGTGGGACAATTCTGCAACAGGGGTAAACATGTACTGAAGCTGGTAAGCCGTGTCGGAGATGCTTTCTCTTCCCGTCGAGCCGTATTGGATTGGAAGTTGAGCGGTCTTGCCCTTGGGAACCTTGAGCGGTGAGTGAGGGCTACAGCCTCTCAAGTTGATGTTGGGGCGTTCGTGAACAGTGATCGTTTGGTGCAAATTCGGAACCTTCTTCAAGCGACTACGTTCTTGCTCATCTTGGTTGCTTGGGGCGTACACAACCTTGTTTCCAAATCCGTCTTGCACCTCATCTATGGAGTAGACCCAGTCACCAGCGGTCGCAAGATGCTCGCTCAAAGGCACAGGCACGTGCCGGCTCCTTGCCCATTCCACATCGATGCGGTTGGGCACGACAAGCGCACTAGAATCCTGCTTGGAAAGTGGAGAGAAGAAATCATCGGGTTGAATGCTTTCGAAGCTCGACTCCATGTGCTTGTTGTTGATCGTCTTGCGGTACTTGACTCGCAGAGGAGGAGTTCCCGTCACATCCATCTCTACGTCAGAAAGTTCGCCCCTGCACTTGTTGCTGGTAGGTTTTCTCACAGCCGCCTTCGGGCAAGGAACCACAACTGTATGTGCGAGTCTTTTGCGAGATACTTCGAGGTTGGTCTCATCGATGACTTTTTGCAGAACGTAAATTCCGGTTTTCTTGACAGTGTGGTAAAGAGTCTTAGGCTCGTTCGGTCTATCACTGTAAGTGATCATGCGCGAAGCCTCCTTGTGCATTGTCTTGATTTGGGATTTGGAGAGGTGAATTGTCTCATTGGCCTGGGTGTCCAAATCAATGCGTAGGATGTCGATTGAGATCGGGCTTGTAGCGTTGATGGTGATAGGCAGTCTGGCCTGCAGCTTGAAATCGTCAATGCAGAAAGGTTCTCGGTCAAGGTTGAGCGTCGCTGATCCTTCCGGTAGAATGTGAATAGTTTGGCGACCCAGGATCAATGATTCGTTGTGCATGACAGATTGCGGGTTGACGTTGTGCTCGTTGACGGCCATCTCGTACGCGCCCCAGAAACTGCGCCCGACCGCAGCAAAGCCTGCGCCAACTGGAATCCCGATCTGGAACATGAGCATGGCATCGATTGTGGCATGAGCCAAGAACATCAGCAGAGTGGTCTGAGACTGCCACTCTAGCCAGGGTATCCTCATTGAGGGTAAGCCGAACAGGAAGGTTCCGTCGATGAACAACCATTTCATGAATAACCACAAGCTCTGCTCTTCCGAATCTTGCAATGTGTTCCAGTCGTATGCTCGCCATGACATGAGCGCCAGGTAAAGGGCGAATGCGTAGAAGCGCTGTGAGGGTGCATCGATCCAGTCCGTGGGTATGAGAGGTCCGCTTTCAGCTTCCTGTGTTGTCGAATTCTGCTTGAATGAATCTACGCCAGTAGCGTTCATGCTTCTGCGAGGCATATTTTGTGAGGCGCCATACTGAGGAGGTGGCCGCCTGTGTGTTTGTGGAGTCGATGGGAATGCGCTCGACATGCGCGGAGTGCCGTTCATTGTGTGTGCAGTGTCGTGGGCATTTCTCGGGAGGAGTACGCGATGGCGGTAGAGCTCTCTCGGAGCGCTTTCTCGGTGGATGTGAAGGTGCGGGTGGTGGTAAGTGAGGTGTTGCGGGTGAATCAAGACAGCAGCTTCCTGGAATGTTTTCTCCAGCTTCTCAAGCTCGCCGACGCGAAACACGCGCTCACAGACGCTCACAGAAACGCTCGGACCAAGCTGCCCTCAGAGAGAAAGAGAGAGAGAGACAGATGGAGTAAGTGGCAGCACGACGTTTCACAATCGACGAGTCGACGACAATAGACGCATCTTGCTATTGTTGCACCCGCATGCTGCTCCATGTACCACTCACCACCATGATTGCTCGTTCAGCGACCCATCATCCACTTCTGCCGCCTCCCGAGCGCCCTGCAAAAGCATCGCTTTCACTCACCATCCACCCTAGTTGATTTGTGCAAACGTAGCCCACAGGATCTCATTAACTTAATCGCAGAGTCGAGCGATTCACATCAGGCTTCTGCATCTTCTCGCACCAACGCCATCATGCCACCAAAATCGAAGAAGCGCAAGACGCCTGCCAAATCCAACGCAAACACTGCCAATGGCGACAATACTCTCACCCCGCCAGATCGTAATACCTGGCCTGGCTGGGTCGAGATGGAATCGGAGCCAGCTTTCTTCAACGCCATGCTCAAAGATATGGGTGTTCGTGGCGTCAAGACGAGCGAAGTCTGGAGCTTAGACGACAACGATCTTGCCATTCTGCCTCAGCCAGTCCACGCCTTGATCTTCCTCTTTCGCTATCGCGAAACCGACAAAGACGAACTTGTCACAGAATGTCCTGCGAATGTCTGGTACGCTGAGCAGGTCCCCGATTTCGCCTGCGCGACTGTTGCTTTGCTCAACATCGTCAACAATATCCCCGGCCTGGAGATGGGCAAAGATCTCCGGAACTTCAGAGACTTCACTCAAAACATGTCCCCTCGTCTTAGAGGTGAAGCCATCGACGAGTTCAGTTTCGTCAAGAAGATTCATAATTCATTTGCACGAGAAGCCGACATTCTGCAGGCTGATATGCACATGAAGGAGAAAGCGGCCAAGGCACGCAAACGACAGGCTGTGGCAAAAGCACTTAAGACGAAGGCAGCAAATGCTGCACGCAAAGCTATGCCAGATTCACCTACAGGAACTCCAAAGCCAACACGCACTTCTGGGCGCATGAGGAGGTCAGCCGTGGGTATTGCCGAGGGGGAGTCACCCAAGGCTACTCCGCAAACCACTCAGCCTTCAGACGAAGATGCGCTTGTGGATGGCGACGATACATCAGCAAAGAAGACGGACGATTCTGCTCCCACGCCCAGCAAAATAAATGGAAACACAACCTCTACCAAAAAAGACGAAAGCCCAGCATTAGACGGTGCGCAGAACAAGGCGAAGAACGATGGCCCTGATGACGAGTACAGCGAGTCCACGAACGATGTCCCTCCCGCGAAGCCTACAGCCAATATTGGCAGGAAACTAAAACTTCACGCACCAAAGACCAAAGTCGACGTCGTGGACGAGGATCCAGCCCCACAGCCACGCCGTTCCGGTCGCCAGCCTCAACCGCGCAAAGACCTGCAAACTTCTCATGAGTCTGAAGCTGAGGATGACGAAGAAGGCTTCCACTTCTGCGCGTACATGCCGATCGGCGACCGTGTCTGGAAGCTGGACGGCATGGACAAGTTTCCACAGGACATCGGTCCTATCATCCGCGGCGAGTCTTGGCTCAGCATCGCGCAGCCAGTGCTTCAAGGTCGCATGGCTCAGTACACCGCGGGCTCGATCGAGTTCAATATCATGGCAGTCGTGCACGACCCCATGGTGGCATGTGTCGAGGCTCTGGCTGCAAACGTCAAGGCTTTGCGTGCAGTCGCGGAGAAACTGACGGGCGTTGTGGAAGACTGGAGGGAGATGCTCGATGACGAGCGAAGTCCGCCTTTGTTAGATCAAGCTTCCGATCTTGGCTTGTACAACATCGACATTGAACGAGCGAAGATCACGCAGAGAGACGCGGACGCGATCAAGAGATCAGAAGATCTGGCGGACCTGCTCGAACTGCGCAAGGAGATGACGATCCAGCAAGATGGGTTGCGCCGTGCATGTGGCGACGAAATGGAGAACGTGAAGAGCGACGCTGAAAAGACACGAGATCGCCGTCACGACTACTCGACGTTCGCGAAGGAGTGGCTGGGTGCCTTGGCTGAGCAAGGCATGCTAGGCGCTTTGCTGGATGGAGAATAGGAGCACTGATTTTGACGGCCGACATATAGGCATGTCGAGACCAAGCGGAAAGCTGGGTGCTACGCTCTGAAAGAGCAGGCTTATAGCATGGGCTGGTCCTTGCAACAAGCACAGCCCTCGCGTTCCAAGTATTTTTTTTTTCCGATGGAGAAGCAATATACCCTGATAGATCGAAGAAATGAGCAACATGCTCAGTTCCATAGCTTTGCAGACAGAAAAGTACAGACAGCCATACACAAATCTCGCGCGCATCATCGTCCATCCTCAACCTTCTCCCACTCGCTATCCGTGCCGCTCAAATCCGGCGTCTTGACATTCCTCTGCCTCGCCGTGGTAGCATCCTCCTCTTCGCGCCCAGAACTCACAACCCGCTCCTCAAACCCACTCAGCGACAGACTCGCCCGACTCGCGTCCAGCCCACCATGTTCCTCAACCTCCGTGCTCTCGCCCTCATCGTCCGCGCTCTCCCCTCCACCAACTCCGACCTTCGCATCCTCCTTCTCTTTCTCCCGCTTCGCTTTAGCTTCTTCCTCCGCTCGCACGGCGGCCACTTCGGCCGCGAACCAGTTGATCGACCACCACAGGCCGCCGCAGATGACGCTGAGGATGGCGAAGTGAATGCTGTAGGTCAGGGCGAGCAGCAGCACAAGCACGACTTGCAGCAGCGCGAAGGTGACGTTTGTGGCGAGCAGCAGCGTGGGCGTGGCGCCGGAGACGAAGACGGACTCCCAGAGGTTGGGGAGGAAGTCGGCCATGGCTGTTGGGTTCGGATGGGAGTGCAGTCCTTCTCTGTGGGTTGGGAGGTTGAGGTGTTGGCGCGGTGCTTTGGTAAGTGCGTAGCTGTGGCACTTTGAACGGCGGCGCGGTTTGTTGGATACCTTACGGGAAGGGGGTGGGATGTGGGAGGCAGTAGTGTTTGGTATAGGCGCATGGGCTTTGGACGCCCCGCTATTGATGGACTGGACTACACGTTCCAGGCAGATGAATTGTATGAGCTCTCGCACCGCTGACAAGTGTCAAGAGTGATGGAAACAAGTGTTACTTCTAAGGTCCTTTTGCTCGTGTCATATGTCCGAGCCTGACAGAGAGATCGGCTTTAGTGGATGTGCGAGAGTTTGGCTTTCGTGATCAAAGGCACGTGGTTTGCTCGACCGTATCCCGAGAGTGGGGGTGACGCCGAAGCTTGTTCCGCTGCGGGTCACGCTGGGAGATGATCATCCCTCCGGTCATTTCTCTTACATTAATCTCCGTCTCGTGACATCCCCCATAGCAATGGACACGGGTTGCTTCCTCCGTATCATCACAACCACTGCTTTGAATCGTGCAGAGATACAACATCATTTTAAATCATCTTAGTCTCGGAAAATAAAGCCCTCCAGCTTAAACATGGAATCCTGTAAGGTAACTACATACAATATTCCTAAACCATTTCCTTGTTCTGCTGCCTGTGCTGGACTGCACCAGCCTCAGACATGACACGCTGGACCGACTCCCCAGGATTGAAGTCCGTAACGTCATTGTCAGTGATGCCAGTCAACTTTGCCATGATCCTGGAAGCGATGAGATCGCCGCTCACGTTGACCATCGTGCGGAAGCGATCAATGAACCAGTCGATAGCGACGACAACAGCGTACATACCAGTGATGGGGATACCGACAGACTCGGCGATGATGAGGGTGAGCACAAGCGAAGAGCTGGGAATCGGCGTCGTCGCGATGGAGGAGAGTGTGGCGAGTAGGACGATGATGGTGTAGTCGCCGGCGTTCAGCGGCATGCCTTGAGTTGCTGCTAGGAAGACGACAACAGTGGGGAAGTAAATAGCTGTGCCGTCCATGTTCACGAGCGTGCCGAGAGGAATAGTGAATTGGGCAACGGAGTTCGGGACGCCACGCTCTGCTGCAACGGAAAGGGTGACGGGCATCGTAGCAGCGGAAGAGGCAGTGGCCCACGCAGTGATCCAGGATCGCGAGCACTTGATCCAAAACGTGTAGAAGTTCTCACGAGTGAGAATGAAGTAGAGAATGGGCTGTAGTTGTTAGTATATGGGAGTATGGTTTCGGTTCTCGATAAACTTACGAGTACGATGAACACGTGAATAGCCATGTTGACGATTGAACCGCCAACAAGAACACCAAGGTTTTGTCCAATGTCTTCGATGTCGAGGGTGAGGAGGTTGGACAAGATCAGGAAGAAGACACCTATGGGCGCAAGCTTAATGAGGAATGTGATGATCTTCATCACAATCTTCTCGATCTCTTTGACGGCGCGAAGAAGGGAGGAGTCGGGACCCTTGATCAAGCATCCGACCACAATGGCAGACACGAGAACAGCCAGGAGCTCATCGTTAGCCAGTGCCGATGCGACGTTGTTCGGGATGAACGACTCGAAGACTTGGACGACAACGTCGTGAGCCGCCATGCCACCCCTCTCAGCAACATCTTCTTCTTCCTCTTCGGTCATTTGTAGGGTTGACCCATCGGCGACAGTCATCAATGGACGCCAGACAAGGTCGACGAGGATGGTGCTGATTATGATAGCGAGAGTCGTCGTTCCCACGTACCAGAAGATGGTGTAGCGAGCCAGCTTTCCGCCACCCTTGTCCATAGACATCAGGTTTTGGACCGCGAGGATCATGGCGACAACGATCAAGGGTAGCACTGTTATCCGTTGTTAGTGGCAGCTCGTGACACTCGTTACTACAACAGAGTTCTCCGACGACTTACCCGTCGCTCTGAGCGCTCGAAGCCAAAGACTACCAGGAATCTCGAGGATGACAGGGACTGCTTCGGGAATATCGGAAACGGTTGTCGAAACAGCCAGACCGATAGCGATGGCAAGCAACGCTGCGGTAATAATTTGCATCGCTGAGCCTGGTGTCTTCAGAGAGTCCCAGAGCTGCTGGTACCAGTTGCGCTTGACCAGCGGTGCCTCTTGGGTAGAGGGAGGCTCATTGGATCCCTCACGCGACAATTGTGTCGTGTTCGTTGTATCCTTGACATCCATCTCAGCACTCCTGCGGGGCTCCGCTGGGTTGATCTGTTCGACGGCCATGATTGGAAGCAGTCCGACAACGACAATAGTATGAGAAAGCGAAGAGCACGACGATGGTAGCGACGAAGGACGGCATCCTGAGCAGCTTATATCCTATGTACGACCTCGAAGCCAGAGCCTGGACACCACACTCGGTTGGCCGGCATGATAGATAACGCCGCATGGCATTTCTTGGGGCGAGAGCTGCCAACGTCGACCTTCCGCAATTCGAGGTTTGGCATGTACAATCGGGTCACTTGGCGCACATACCAAGGGCATGGCATTGAATCCCGTGGCCAGAGATTGGATTTAGACACCTGCTTTTCTTCGCTAAATGGCAAGGGAACATTCTTGGACGATCCATCATCGATAACAGTATTAGCAGAAATTGATATGTTGATGTCGACAAAGTGATGTCGATGGTGGCGCACTTCACACGCCTCCCCCAACCCTTCGTACACGTGAGGCCCGCATCTTCAGCAAACCCTGGCGCCGGTCTGTCCAAGGCTTGAGCACACCAACCCCGGACGCTAGAACAACTCTGTATCTCAGCCCCGCGAGCACGAGATGAAGAGTGAGCACCGGGCAACTGCAGGCCGCGAGACGGCTACCACTGGCTACGCTCGGGGTAAGGCTACTGCCCAGCACTCGTTAGATAACAGCAATGCGGCCTTAGTGCCATGCTGGGCTGCGGATCATTTGTCTGGAGTCGAGCTTATCGGTCTTCCAATACTACCCAAGCATAGCTGGTCGTGCATGTTTCCTGTGCGATGTTAGTAGTCAAAGGTCTGCAGTAGTAGCAGTCTAGACTACCTAGGTAGGTACCTACACTGGTCGCTGAGCAGTTCGTTTGTCGAGTGTTATCATGTTACACTTTTCCCCTAATCCTCGGGGTGTTTGAATGCATCTACCACATGCATCAATGTACATGCATTTATAATATAGAGTCGCTCTTGCACATATACACTTTGATCAATGAGAGCCACTTTTCAAGGAGCCTCTTTCTTGACTAGCAGCTTCGAAACGATCCTGGGTTGGACATACACATTAACACACATAGATACATGTATGTGTCTTAATTTCTGGGTTCGAACCCGAAACATGAATAACATCGCGAAGACAGGAATGCCTCGTTTGGCGGAAGATTAAAGGCTCAACTTAAAGCAGTGCACACGAAAAATGAGAAACTCGATATCTGTTCAGACTTGTCTCATCGGCGCCGAAGAAAGTTGTACACCTTGTGCGAACTTATGTGTGCACAAGATAACAACGACATAACCCTAAAGACGCCACAAAATCCTCCAATACCGGCGCGCGGTCAACAACTCTCCGCGCCCTTGAGGCATGATTTGTTTGAGCTCAGCGCCACCAACATGGATAGTTCTGAAGCAGGAATCATATAATACTTCCCAACTTCCCTCATTATCCAGCCTCTGCTATCGTGCATTCACTTCATCAACTTCAAAAAACAATCCACCAGAATTCTAGATATCCTGTCAACGCAAGTTTAAGTACGATAATAGCAGCTATGGTCCTAATCACCACCACAACGGAAATCGCATGTTCGCCTGCACATCTACGCAAGATTGTAAGTCGACATATTGAATACCAACAGGATACGTCCAACTGATCATGCCGAAACGAACATAGTTCCTTGACTTCCCGCGCATACCTCAGTGGACACAAAGCTTCATCCGCTCCATCAGCCCCCAAACTCTAGACAAACCAGCCACAGAGCTCCAACCCGGCGACAAGCTCACCGTCCAACTCGAAGGGATGTCTTTCTCGCCCGTCGTGCTCGTACGTCCTAACCTTGGAACTCCCACGCCACCATGCAAGAAACACAAACAGCTAACGACCATGTACCAGGAGAACTCCGCACAGCAATTCATGTGGCGCGGCACTGTCCCACTGCTCTTCCACGGCGACCACTTCTTCCGTTTCGAAGCCAGCAAGACCACACCTGGCGGCACGACTTTCTCACATGGCGAGGAGTTCGGGGGCATTCTTGCTGCGCCTTTTGGGTGGTTTGGCATGGGCTCCAAGACTGGGACGGGGTTCGAGAAGTTCAATCAAGACCTGAAGCGTGAGGCGGAGAAAGAGGGTGGAGCGGAGCAGAGTAAGTGAGACATTGGGGTTGTGTTATCGATTTTTATCGGCTCGGGATGGAGTCGTGCTTCTGCGATTTGGCGAGAGAGATACGACTCGGCAGTGTGAACATGAGGGAACTCCTGTGCTGACTTTTGGATTTTATACTTGAATTAATGATGTACCGCTCAAATTGTTCCTCTACGATATTACTCTCCGCCGCTTTCCATCTCTTTAAATCTGGCCGACACCGGCACCAGCAAGAACGGTGAAAGGCAGCTCGTAAAGGTCGGTGAGCTTGTACTTGTACGGGGCCTTGGTGAAGTTGCCGATGTTGGTGATGTTCACAGCAGCCTTGCCGAAGTAGTTCTCTGCGCACCACCGTTAGTACTGTTTCGTTCTCGACACCCAATTAAGTAGGTTTGGAAACTCACTCTTGCCAAGGTTCATGTATCCGTCAATCTCAAAGTCGCCCTCGGGACCGCTGTTGGGGGAGTCCTCAGGAATGACCAGGCCGTAAGTGGTAGCGGCAGTCCTGGTCTTGCCGAAGAAGGCGTTGGCCTCGACGAGCATCTGGTTGTCGGAACGGCTCTGGATGGCCTGGTAGCGGTAGTCGACGTAGAGGTTGTTGTAGATGTGCTGGTGGCCGAAGCGACCAGAGGGGCCACGAGTGCCGCAGTTGCGCTGTTGGAGGGAATGTTATTAGAGTGTCTTGGGTATAATGGTGGGAGGCAGAAATGCTACATACCCAGTAGTTGTGGTGGTAGGTCAAGTGCAGCTTGCCAAAGTCGACCGCGCGAAGCGCATCGGAGTTGCCGACGAGGTTGCTCTTCCAGTGATCGTGGAAGTAGTTCCATGAGATGGTGATCCAGTCGCTGCCACGGACGGTATCGAGCTGACCATCGTAGTAGTCGGGACCAAGCTCCTGAGAGAACTCAGACTCGAATTCATTGTGGTCGATCCAGACGCGGGTGCTGTTCTGGATGGTGATGCCGTCATTGTCAACGATGAAGCGGATGGCGAGGTTGCGAATGATGACGTTGGTCGCATTGATGACAGTGATACCGTTCTGGCGGATCTCAGCAGAGTCGCCCACACCGAGGATGGACTTGTTGCTGCCGACGCGAAGGCGAGAGGGCAGGTCGATGCGGCCCTCAACGTAGATGGTGCGAGGTGTCGTGCCATTGACGGCAGCAATCAAAGCAGCGCCATCTCTGACTGTAACCTTCTCACCCTTCTCTCCACCGGTAGTCTTGCCGATTGGGTTGTCCTTCGCATAGCCCACGAGATCGAAGCTACCGAACTTACTCGAGGAGTGCTTCTCTTGACCAGGAACTTCGGCTTGAGGGAAGGCGAAGGCGGATGTCAGAGCCAGACAGCTGAAGAGAACGGCGGCGACCTTCATGATGGCGAATGTTTGAGCAGGCGTGATTGTGGTAGAGCAACTGGAAAGGACTGAGTCAAGGCCTTGACTTTATATGCTTGGTCATGCGAGCCGCGGAGCATTTTTCTCGTTCCCATTGATCGTCCCCTCATTGATTGCATGCAGCCACCCACTTGATCGTAGCGAAGTGGTGCTTTTCCAAGACGGGGAAATGTACTAGCATACCGCTGGCATCTGCCGCTCATGGTGTGGCTGTACATCTAGCATGCATGCTGAATTCTTGAGCTCTCAAATCGTCGGCGTTTGATTCTCCGAGGCTCGAGAGCTCAATGTTAGAGTGTTTCCTTAAATTGCTGGGCGTCGTTCCTGCATCAGCCGCATACTACACGTGATGGCCTTGTCCCATCATGAGTTGAGGATTGGTGGATCTTGCATTGCCCGCCTTGGCTCAATGCGGGGCGTTTTCTTGGGGTCTCCATGGGGAAGTTGTTCGACTCTTCGTTCATTGTGGCCGAGGTGGACTAAACGAAGATTTTCGTGGCACATGAATTGATCGTCTGTAAATCGTGGTGTGGTGGGGTTCTATCTCATGCAAGGTCTCTATCTGGTGTCTGCGTGTACGCGTGAATCGAGCTAGCAGAAATTCAGGACTCGCTTCCAGTGAGTACAATTAGCGAAAACACCAAGTCAGCCGGAGGACCGGTGCTGTTGGCAACCTAGCTGACCGTCCATCTGATCTTGTCCTAGCCTTGGTTTGCAAAATCATGAGCTTGTGTTCGACGACTTGAATTTTGGCGCGAAGTACCCAGCTTGTGTTGCTGGCAGCAAGTCGACGCAGTCGATGTTGCTCACATCATTTCACCCTCGCCACAAATGTCAAATTGGTGGCTGTCAACACCCGGCGCCATCTGATCCAATGTTCCGTTGGATTGAACTCCGTGGCGGAGACGGAATCACAATCCAGCCTTGTTTATGGCCCAGGCAGTCTAATTCTCCAAGCGACCCGCCACTACATCTGCCCTGCTCTCGTGCATAGCTAGCTCGCATCGCGATACCTTGTGCATATTGGATCGTCTGTGCGTATACCCGGTACCGTCCGGCGATATATGCTCGTTTCGCTTAATCTTGCTCGAGGAGCTCAGATGTACTTCTTGTCGGGATCAATCTGATCCAGCAGTTCCATGGTCTTCTCATACATGGTGAAGACGATGCCACCGCTGAAGATCAGTCTTCCCAGTCGGGGAACTGCACCACTCCAAAGCTTGAAGACACCTTCGTTCTTGAAGATCTTTACTGCACAGTCAATGCTGTTCTTGTACATTCCTTTGGCGTCCAGACTTTGCATGCGCGTCTTGACAGTGTCAATGGGCTGAGTCGCGTAAACGGTGATGACACCAGCCGCACCGCCAATGGCGAAAGTTGATAGCGTACCCAGCTTCTCACCGGGTGCAACGTATGACTGCGCGGCCTGCTTGAGCGACGTGTAGGCACTGAAACGAACGGCCGAATTCGCTGCTTGACGAGCGGTGGTCGGCACGAATCCCTTGAAGAATCCCTTGATACCCTGCTCTTTCGCAATGAGCTTAGAACCGTGCAAGAAACCCTTCATCCTTGGGTTCGCCTGCTTGCGGTCGTCGATCAATTGTGTCTTGATGCTCTCGAACGGTGTCACAGCGAGCAAGCTCTCCGTGGCGCCTGCAAGGAAGCCCGACACGACCGTCATAGGTCCACTGATTGTTCCATCCTCATTGCCGAGTATACGCTTGTACTGATCAAAAGCCACAAATCTCACACCAGCCTTGATGCTGTTTCCAATGATCAAAGTTGTGCATCCAGCGTACCATTGCTTGCCGAACGGAGGGAATGGGAGCTTTTGGCCGGCAGCGAGGCGCGAGTTGAGTTGCGTGCGGGTTTTGGCGAACTCGGCTGGGTAGGTGATGGCAATTTCTACGGCACCTGCACTGGAACCGGCAATAATACTGCGCAGTGGGTTGGGCTTCTCTTTCTTCGCAGGCGGTTGTGTCTTGACGCCGATGTTCGGAACGGGAACGGCGGTTGTTGATGCCATCGTTGGCGGAGTGTGTAGGAGGGGAATGGGTTGTGTCGCAGTCGTCGCAAGTTACACAGGGTGCCAAGCGTATGGTATGCAAACGCTCTCGGACAAACTTTTGTGTATGTGAATGTTGTAATAGTGGTATGGCACGTTCTTGATGCTCTGAGTCGATTGGTTTTGCCGCAGAGTGCCAAGGTGGACCGCCGAACAGCTTAGGGCACGGCGAAGCTCAGGGTTTCTCCTCGCATGTGAGGTTATGTCACCGTGAAAACATCTCCATCCTCCATCGACAACAAGCACCACCATTTGCTCTACCCATTCAATCCTCCTCTGGTTTTATCACATCCAATTTCCTCTTAATACATCTACCCATCTGTACATCCACCTAATCACCCGCCAACATGCACTCCTTCCGCGCCTTCGCCCGCGCTGCGCCCAGAGCGACTGCCCGCCTCACAGCTTCCTCCACCCGTGCCTCGATCCGCCCGGCTTTCACCAGCTCCATCAGGACCCAGACTCCTCGCGCTCTCACCGCCGCCTTCAGCACATCCCGCCCCGTCTTCGATGCCTCCGCCCAGGAGCTCGCAGCCAAGCTCACCTCTGAGCTCCAGCTCGAGAGCGAGAATGCCGATTCATCCCAGACCGCGTCCGACAGCAACGTCCAGAACTTCCTTTCAAGGACCGACTGGCAATTGCACGATGTTGATGGCGAGCAGATCGTCAAGCTCAGCCGCAAGTTTGAGGATGAGCTGATCGAGGTCCGCTTCACCATTGCCGACTTCAACAACCCTTACCCCGAGCACGAGGATGCCGATGAGGCTCTTATGGACGACGAGATGGACTACCCTGAGGGCCAGAGCGGTGGCGCCCACACCAAGGGCGCCATCAACCAGGGCAACAGCCGTGACGGCAACTTCAAAGTTGCACCCGAAGACAACATCGCGCCCGCCGACCGGGAGGGTCTCAGAGACCACGAGGTAAGCCTAGAGATACAGAAGTGGGTAGGACAACGGAGATACTAACTGATGCATCCAGGACGACACCGAGCCCGCATTCCCCGCCAACGTCAACGTCCTGATCTCGCGCCCCAGCAAGAAGAACGCCGGCGCACTCCGCATCAACCTTGTCTCTGACAGCGGCGCATTCCAGGTCCAGTCCGTCACTCACCTGCCCTCCGCCGACCTTCCCGAGGCCCAGATCGCCGACGAGCCTCTCTCATCCGAGAAGATGTACTCCGGCCCTCCCTTCCCCCAACTCGACGAGGATCTCCAGGCTCTCCTCGAGACCTACCTCAACGAGCGCGGTGTTGACACTGATCTCGCCATCTTCATCCCCGAGTACATCGACGTCAAGGAGCAGAAGGAGTACCTTGGCTGGCTGAAGAAGGTCAAGGACTTCGTCGAGTAAAGCAATCCCTTTGTCTGCTTTGGAAGTCTTGAGGAGTCTGAATTCTGGCTGAAAAAATAATTCCCAAATGTGGATGCGGTGGTGCATTCCTAGATGGATCGTCACCGCGACCAACACTGTACCATAAAAATCATGTAACATCGCTCAACTTTTACGAATCTGAACGTAGATCTGGACGGCGTCGAGGAACGACGCTGTGGCTGTCCCCGCTGTCAACATGACAATCTCCGCCAATCTCACTTGAGTCTCAATTTGCGAAATTTGATTTCAATTTCCCTGTTTAGGCTCGCACAGGCAGCTGGTGCCATGGAAACTTGTTTTGTGAGCACAAAAGTCCGAGGTGAATCCTTGCTTTATCGAGTCCCATGTGAAGGACGCACGACATGCTGGCACAACGGCCCGTAAGTGAACACCGCACACATCTCGCGGTGCAGTAGCACAATAAGCCATGCGGCCATCCGCGGTGGTTGTTTGCTACTGTGCGCTTAGCGACGGCACTCATGCGATCACACGCCTTCTTCAGTGTTCAGTGAACTTGGTGGGTGAGTGACTGCCTTTCAAGTGAGCTCAGCTTCACGTGCCTTCCTTCACTAACCACTTGATGACGGCAGAGTGCCTGCCTGCACATGCTCTCCGTGGCTGCCTGACTGCGTGCCAGCTCTTGCATAAAGCCTTTTCTTCTCTCCTGATCTCTTCCTCTTCTTCTCTTCCACATCACACCACCACATCCGGACCATTCCTCTGCAAACCAACAACTGCACCCACTCTTTCACGCAACTCACCAACCGAACAAACAAGACCACCAACCACTCCGTCAACATGTCTGACGCCAACCGCAAGGATCTCCACGACAGTACGTTCCACACTCGTCCTCAACGCCTGTATGCAGCCTCATACTGACACATGCCACAGAGGTCGCCGACCACGTCACTCCTGACAACTCCAAGTCCACCACCGAGAAGGTCAAGGACACCGTCACCGGCACCGCCGACAAGGTCCAGCGGTATGTCATCTCCCACAGCCTCCTGATCCACCGACGCTTTGCTGATGCTTTCTCCTCACAGTGACGTCGTCCCCGACTCTCACAAGTCCACCACCCAGTCCGCCACCGACAAGATCTCTCGCGAGAAGGACACCCACACCGGTACCACTACCACCAGCACCACCGACGAGTCTCTGCTTGACAAGGCCAAGCACCTGGTCGGTGCGGACAAGAAGTAGAACCTCCCTGGTCACACCGACCAGCACCACGAGCACAAGGACCACCACAGCTTCTTCTCTCACCATCATCACCACCATGACGACAAGACTCCTGCTCTTACTGACGACAAGCACGACAAGCCTCTCGACAAGCCTGCTGACAAGCCCGCCGACGCTGCTGATGCCAAGAAGTGATTGTTGTCTCTTCTCCCCTGATGATGATTCCTTTGGGTTGCGTTGCTGATGGTCTGTTTTTGATCGGTGGGGCTTCGGAGATGATCCTCTTCACTCTCCTACGGGACTAAGACAGGAGTTCTCCCTTTTCCTTTGTTGATGGTTGCTTTACCTGATTAGCTTCCTATGATACCATGAATGCAATGACAGTAGTTGTTACCAATCACCTTGCCCTTTTCTTGTGCCATGTGTTATGACCTTATCGTCGGAGTGACGCCTTAGGCATGCAGCATGCAATCGCCATACTGGTAAAATCAAATTTGCCTTCGTGTATTGACCCACATCTAGATGAGCAGAGATCTATCATAGCTATACATCCATTCACATCATCATTCGTGCAGTCCCTCACCTTCCTTTAAACATAGGCTTCCTCTTCTCACCAAAGGCAGTCAAGGCCTCGGTGCGATCCGCCGTCGGCAACACAATCTCATAGGCCTTGTTCTCGCTCTGCTCGCCCGCTTGCCAGCCATTAACGGCCTGCAACGCCGCTCTGATCGCAACAGGTCCACCTTCGCAGATATCGTTGGCCAGAGCAATGGCTTGGCCCATCACTTTTCCGCGCGCAACGCCAGGAGCCGTGGCTTCTTCCTCGTTGACTTCGACGAGACGGTCGGTCAGGCCCATGAAGTAGGCTTCGGGGCCGGAGACGCGGCGGCCGGTGAGGATCATGTCGCGAGCGCGGGCAGGGCCAATAAGTGCTGGGAGGCGGTAGGTTCCACCTGAGAGATTGTTAGTTAGTTGTGTTGCGGCATTGAGGGTGGAGAGAAAGAGAGGGTCTTACCTGCACCCGGGATGATGGCGAGACGGGTTTCTGGCAGGGCGACGACGGCGGTCGAGGCCAGGACTCGGAAGTTGGTGCACAAGGCGAGCTCGAGACCACCTCCAAAGGCCGAGCTGGCGACGGCGGAGATGGTAGGGATGGGCAGGGTCGAGAGGCGGGTGAAGGTGTTGCGGAGCTTTGTGAGGAAAGCTGCGGTTCTGTAGTATGCTGATCAGTATCGTTCCGAATCGATATAGAAATAAATTCGTCTTACTCGTCCGGAGACATGCCCAAGCGCTCCTTCAAGTCGGCGCCAGCACAGAAGGCATTATCGCACTCGCTCGCGATGATCAATGCTCGTGTGCTACCCTCGCCGTTCTCCTTGTGTAGACCCTCGACGACACCGTTCAACTCGCTGAGCAGCTGTTGCGAAATAGCATTGCGGGCCTTGGGACGGTCAAGCGACAGCACCGTGATGGTGCCCGCGTGTGGAGCCGGGATGCTCGAGATCTTGAGCGCAGCGCCCAGGGAAGAGGCGTAGCAGCGCTGGTGGTGAACGGCGGACTTCAGCCATTGTCTGTTGGCGGCGACGACGCTGCGGCGGGAGAGGAGGCCGAACATGATTGCTGCATGGTGGGCGCGAGCAATAGAGAGAGGCTCGCTCGGACAAGGCGAGGTGAGTGTTGGCGAATCAATGCGATGCTTGGACCTCGGCCTCGGGCGCGCTTCGTTACGTGCGCCAATGGAACGATAAGCACCAGGCGCGTGTCTTAGCTGCCCTGCCCGTCCTGATGATCACCTCGCCCTGCCGGCCACATGACATCTCTCACTGGCCAACAGGCATATTAAGGTGCGATTGTAGTCCGTCCCGCCGCTGCGTCTACAACACAATCTCCTCGTCTCGTCCCTGCTACCTTCCCTCTTCGTCGTGGCACCGCAGACGGCGCCCTGCATTAGTCCGCCGGGCCCTGAACGACCGCAGTCCACTCCAACCCTATCAAAGCATCAATCCACTTCGCAACACCCAATTGCTCATCCATACTAAGCGACAATGGCCTGGGTGGCAAGAATAAAAGACGCGCCGCTCCCCCAGCAATCGTCCGTCCTGGACTCTGTAGCAGACACCATGCCTTCCCTTCGTTCCCTGTCCAAGTACGCCGTCTCGGCGTTTGGAGCCTCCCAGTCTGTTCTTGCGGGCAGTGCCAGCATGAACATGAACATGAATTCTCTTGATGCTTTTTCTTCTTCTTGCCCTACTCCCGAGTTGTCTTGTCACAATACCACTGCCCAAGCCAACCTCTGCTGCTTCAATTCGCCTGGTGGCGCTCTGCTGCAGACGCAATTCTGGGATACTTCGCCTCCTACTGGACCAGATGATTCGTGGACTCTGCATGGGCTATGGCCCGACAACTGCGATGGCACGTACGAAGCGAACTGCGATCCCAAACGCGCCTACACAAACATCACCGACATCCTCAAGGCCGCCGGCGCCGACGAGACCCTGAGCGTGATGCAGAAGTACTGGAAAGACTACAACGGCGACGACGAGTCCTTCTGGGAGCACGAATGGAGCAAACACGGCACCTGCATCTCCACCCTCGACCCGGTTTGCTATCCCGACTACCAGCCCACAGAGGAAGTCCCCATCTTCTTCAACCGCACCGTCTCCCTCTTCCAGTCTTTGCCTTCCTACAGCTTCCTCTCCGACGCAGGCATTGTGCCTTCAAGCAGCAAGACCTACACCTCTGCTGAGATCCAAGCCGCGCTGAGCAAGAACCACGACGGCATGGAAGTCTACCTCGGCTGCAAGAGCGGCGCTCTCAATGAGATCTGGTACTTCTTCAACGTCCGCGGTACGTTGCAAGACGGCACGTTCGAGCCCTCTGCTCCGCTCGCGAGCTCCAAGTGTCCGGCTACCGGCGTCAAGTACCTTCCCAAACGCGCCAGCAGCCCATCACCCACTGGCACCGCTACACAAACCACCAGCGGCGCAGCGCCGACTTCCACTAGCGGACCCTTCAGCGGCAAGGGATTCTTGAACGTGCGTGTTTCTGGTGCAAGCAAGGGCTGCTTGATTTCTAGCGGAAAGTGGTACGTCTCCGGCACCTGCGCGACGTACACTGCCGAAGCAGTCAGTGGCAACGCTCCGCGTGCAGCGGACGAGTCTTCCAGCTTCACGCTCAGATCCTCGAAGGGCGACTGTGGTATTTTGGATGGCGCGTTTGCTTGTGGCTCTGGCGTTGAGAAGGGCGAGTTTAGTGCGGACGGCGGACAATTGCTGTACAGTGGCAGTGCGAACTTCACTGCTGATGGTGTGCCGGCTGGTACCAAGCAGGTTCCTGTGTATGCCGATGATAGCCACACGGTTGTTTTGGATGTACAGTGGCAGGGAGCTTGATAGGCCTCTTATCATTAGTCGCATTACACACTTGAATAGACGCATTAGCATAGATAGCATGAGGCTGGACAATGCATTGACTTTTATGAGTTGATCTGGTTGCACCATTGTATGTGTCTGTGGGAGAGCACGTCGGTTTTCCTGCACACATTAAATTGTAGATGAGATATCTGCGTTATATGGTCTAGTGTATGAGCCTGTGCTCCGGTTCATGCCCAACTGTGCAAGAGCAAGAACATATCTGTACAAGTATCTTACAGTCTCCCACTCTCATATCCACAACACCCACAACAACAACACCTCCACCTACTATGCACGAGTTCCCTCTTTCCCATCGTTGTTTCCTTCCCCAAACTCCCCTCCATCATCCAACTCCTCAACATCATCCTCCGCAAAGTCCTTCAACCGCATCAACTGCGCGTCGATAGTCTCATAATCACTCGTCAGCTCCGCCTTCGCCTTCTCGAAATCCGCCAACTTCAACTTCCCATCCTCCAACTCCTTCCTCAGCACCTTCGCCTCGGTCAGCAGACTCACCTGCCCCTGCTCGAGATTGCTCTCCAGCCACTGCGCCGCCGTTGCCGCCACCCGGCCTTTGTCGAGCATGGCGCGCAGGTCCTGCGCATTGCGCAACGCGAGCTCGCGCGCGACTTGGCGGCGGGCGACTTGGGCTTGGGTGGAGAGGGCCGCGGCTTCTTCTTCGGTTTTCGAGGCTTGGGTTAGCTGGAGTTGGGCTTCGATGTCCTCGGCGCTGCGTTGCAGATTGATGAGGGTCTTGTAGCGTTTGCGGTGGGTGGGGATTTGGCAGAGGTAGTCTGCGGCGGTGGTTTTGAGGATCTGCTTGGAGAGGGGAGGGTGTGGAGGTTGGTTTGGAGAGTCGGAGTTGGAGTTGTTGGTGGAGTAGTGGCGGCGAGGAGGAGAGTTGTGGTAGATCGACATTCTGCGGATTTGTTGGGTCATGGAGTCTCCCATGCCCCAGGGACCTTTGCCGGTGCTTAAAGCGTTGGCGGGGTGTTCCTCGCGTGTAGCGCGTTTGGCAGGTTGTGCGTCCGATGGGGCTTCTGTCTGCAGTGGAGTAGCAGCATCAGAGGGTTGGTCAACGAGGGGAGCTGGTGTCTGCGATGTCGACTCAGGTTTCGACGAGACCGCAGGCTCGGCGGCGTCATTGTAAGCACCTGCCACAGCATTGAGGGCTTCTGCCAGCGCTGGGTTGTCTGCTGCGGTCTGGGAAGGCAGTCCCATAGAAGAGTAAGCGGCTTCGTTCTCCTTGAGTACCTGTCGCAGGGACTCTTTATCAAGCATAGGCGAGGAAGGACCAAGATCTTCAATGTTCTTCGGCGCTGGTGCGGGCGCGGTCTCGAATCCTTCGTCAGGATCAGCCGAGAAACGCTCGTACAAGTCGGTCATGTCTTTTGCGGCGATGTCGTCTGGTGCGCTCTCACTAGGCTGGGCGTGATCCGAGTCTTGCTCAACGGGCTCCATGATATCCTTCGCTGCGTTTGGAACAGACTCGATCGTCTTCGATGCTTCCTGGTCAGGCTTGACATGATCTGCCGCAAATTGTTGCTTTGTGGGCTCTTCACCATTGTCGGGTATGCTTTCTGTAGACCTGACCTCCTTCGCCGGCTGCGCATCACTTGGCTTCGGTTCCGCAGGCTTGAGTTCCATCGGCTTGATCTCATTGCCAAGCTGTCTATATCCTCTCCTGCCATAAGACAAAGCACCCGTAATTGACGCAGCCGCGGCAGCGGCCGGAGCGAACATAGTCTCAGTGACTTCTGCTACAACAATCATATGGTCGCCGACCTGGATGCACTTTTCCGGAATGACCCTCGCCACGAAATGTGCAAGTATCGCCTCGTGTGATCTGATGTGAGGAGCCTTTGCGGGATCTTGTGTCCCGCGGAAAAAAGCCGTGGGCATGCCGCTCTGGGTCAATTGCTCGAAAGGCTGGTATGGCTGCTCGCAAGGTAACGTGAAGGCATGCGCCACGGCGGCGCCTTCTGGCGAAGCTTTGAGAAGGTGTACGCGCAGATATCCCGATGCAGATATGGCATCCCAGGAACGCGATGGTACGCGTAAGTTGAATGAAACCACGGGTATTGGTTGCAGCGTGACTGTGCAGAAGGAGGACACTGTGACACCGCGAGCTTGCTCACGCTTCGCTTGTCTAGCATGACCTCGGGGCGCGAGCGAAGTCACGAGCGCTACGGGTTGTGTGATATGCCGAAGTGCCGAACGCATATCGTCGCTGAGCTGTTGGTTTGATTGCTTTGTTGCCTGCTCTGCCACTTCACTCGCCTCTGGAGCAGTAGCCTTGTTGACTGTTGAATTTTGGTATGTTTCGCCGCTCGTCGAAGATGACTGCTGTTGGTTTGATTGCTTTGTTGCCTGCTCTGCCACTTCATTCGCCTCTGGAGCAGTAGCCTTGTTGACTGTTGAATTTTGGTACGTTTCGCCGCTCGTCGAAGGTGACTGCTGTTTGGCTTCTGCGGCCTTTACAGACAACTTCGCCGGCCATTCCTCCCCTACGTCTTCTATCAAGCCCATCTTCAAAACCTCAAATCTGGCAGGAGATTTGCTTGTCTTTTTTCGTCTTTCGTCTATGACTAGTTGGACTTTTGCCATGGCAAGTTTCAGAAGCGATGGCTGTCCTACTATCTGCATGATTTGCTTGCCACTAGCATCTACATGTATGTCAATGCCAGTATCGGTTTCACGACAGATCCTTACTCTCGGTTTATTATTAAATTTTGTGCCCTCAGGCATCTGTATCCAAGCAACGTGTGTTTTACGGGCACGCAAGGAAGGTACGCTGATCTCCTTGACGCCTGGATTACTTCGACCTGTGCGTTTGTTGTCGTAATCAACACTTTCCTGCAGGAGTGCTTTGGCCCTTTCCCGGTTGGCTCTCGGTCCAACGAACTTCAGGTATTGTTTCGATTCAGGCGTTTCTAGGCGCACAATCGAAAGCAATCGCGAGCGCTGCTGTATTTGCGCAAGCGTTTTCTCATCGGAAGATTCGAGTTCTTGCTTTATATGTTCTGGGACAGCGAATCTCTCCATGTCGAGGACATCGATCAACGCTTGATTGTCGCGTGCTGATTGGTCTTCAGGCGTATTGAGTGCTAGCTCGGCATGTCTTGTCTCATGAAGCTTGTCCGATACTGTATTTTTGTGTGTCGATTTTCTTTCAGGCGAGGAAGTTTCAGGACTTTTATGCGGCTTCTCCGATGGTGCTTGTACCGTAAGTTTGTTGCTGCCGGTTTCCTCTTGACTCCGCTGTTTCGCGTCATTGGTCGTGGGTAGCCAAGTGACAGCCGAGTGAATTCTGAGATACTCTTCGTCATTTTGAAGCTGAGGTACATTGACCTGGAAGCCCTTGAGATAGCTTTTCGCCCTGTCAACGTGCTCAACGTCTCCCTTGAGACTTACACATCGCCTTTCCCCGTCCTGCGGCACTTCCAGTGGTTTAAATTCGATCGCAAAGCGCGCGTGTAAGTTCTCAGCACCGCCATTGCGTGTGATACGCTGCCACAACCCTTCAGGCAAGCAAATATCAATCTCAGTTCTCCCTTGTAGCTGTTTCCGCGTGACGGCTTGCCAAAGTTCGAGGCTTTCCGCGGGCAAGTCGTTACGCCTGAAGATTTCCACCTCCTTCTTCGCTGTTTTGCGAAATATGCTCTGAACCTCTTTTTCTTCTAGCTCCCAAGTGTGAATCTTTTCCAAGAGACTATCCACTTCCCGTATTTGTGTCTCGCTGCCCTTCAAGCGTGCATATTGGAGTGGCCCGCTCTGGTCCAGCATGTCCACGTGCAGTCCATATTGCGTCGAAAGATATTCGATGGTGCCTTCTTTCCCGATTGGCTGCCAGAAAGATTCAGGTAAGCTGCGTTCTTTCTCCACAAGACTCTGCTGCTGTTCACGAGCGAAATCCTGACGCGATCGATGCGGAACGGGCTCGACGTCGGCGTGTGTCGCCTGCTTTGCGGCCGTTGATGCGTCCGACGATTGTCCAGCGCCATGGGTATACAAGTGCTTCCAGACAGCCTTCACATCAGTGTAGTCTCCCTCCAGAAAAACAGCACATGGCTCATCGTCGCCAGCATCCTCTCGATATCCCGGCGAAGACAGCTTGAAAGACAGCTTGACTTTGTGAATCCGAGCACGACCGTGAACATCTTTCGAGTAAAGCGCTCGTCGCGGCACTGATAGCTCAAGTGTGACTTTCTTCTTTGATTTCTCTCGTACAGCATGCTCCCAGAGGTCCAGACTCTCTGTCGGTCGATCGGCATCCGATTGTACGGCTTCTTTCCTCAGCTGCTCACTCGTCCAGACAGGTTCACTGTGGCGTTGCGAGGGCACTGAAACGCCGTGTGTCGTACTTTGTTTCCGCTTCGCGACGAGCGTGGACGTCGTTCCGGCGCATCGTGTAGTTGGGTTGGCGGATCGCAGTGTCCAGCGGTAGAAAGCAGCGTAGAAGCGGCATGTAGCAGCTCCAGAGCGCTGCATCACGGCCTTATAGCGAGCGTGGTGTAGGTGATTGAAGGATCCAGGAGTTTGGATCTCAGGCCACGTGCTACAAAGTATCCTCTATCTAGACTACCTTACATACATCATGCACTTGAGCCGCAACGCATCCCGGGGTCCATCTGTCTGATCCTCCGCCAAGCTCGTTCCGTTCCATCTCCGCAAGTTCACCTCCGCGACCGAACGAAGCGAGCAGCATTGCAGCAACCGAAGGGCATCCCATTAAACCACCACAACACAAAAAAAGATGCCACCAACAACCACAACAATGTCCTCTCTCCTCACCACCTCGCTCCGCCCCAGCTGTCCCTCCTGCCGCCTCACCACGCAAATCCGCCATGCCTCGCTGCTGCGCCGCCCCAAGCGGCCCTACACCTTCACGCAAATGATCACGCTGTCCGACGGCAGCACGTACCTGCACCGCACGACCTCGCCCGCGCCCATCTACCGCTCGACCAAAGACACCAAGAACAACCCGCTGTGGAACCCGTCGTCGCAGAAGCTGAAGAACGTGGAAGAGGACGAGGCGGGACGGCTGAAGAGGTTCAGAGGAAGGTTCGGCAGGGGATGGGATGCAGAGGTCGTCACTGAGGTCGAGGAGGTGAGTTCTTCTTGCGTGGCGTTGCTTCTTTTGCAGGGATGAAATGCTGACTGGTGGGATCACAGGCGCAAGACGGCGAATTGCGTCCCAAGCCTGGGCAGGACGCGGCCAATCTGCTGGATCTTATTTCGGGCTATGGACAAGAAGCGGAGAAAAAGGGCGAGGCGGCTGGTACTACTGAGCCAAAGAAGAAGAGTGGAAAGGGCAAGGGCGGCGAGAAGTGAGTGTGAGGTGTATACCCAAGGGATGAAACAAATGTTGGAGAAATTTGCATATTATGCTGCTTGCCAATGTCGAGGGTACCACGAACCACATGCATACACCAGGGGTTCAATATGACGTGGTAAAGCATTGGCAAGTGGCAGAGCCTGTACAGTAAGAATGGCGGAAAGGCGCAGTTGTGAAATGCGAGAGGCGCAAAGCAAAAGCTTCCAGTGTACAATATCAATCTCTGTATTTCAGCAGAGCGATTTACTTCTGCGCTATAGTACAGTTACCAATCTTTTCGAGGAGACGCGCCCAGTGCGACCTCGGGAATACTTAAACCTTCCAATCTGCCCCTTCCAGAACGCCACGCTAGTTTCCAAACCAAAAGTCATCCATCCTCCCTTGGAGATAGCGTTCAAGGCAGATATGCACCACCAGCAACGACCAGGTTCATGTTGGTGAAGCCGACCTTGTACACCGGGCTCTTTTTCGTTGGGAAGGCGCTAATCTGATCGGGACTGACGACAACATCCTTCTTCGTCTTGCCTTTCGCGTTGCCAGAAGTGCCAGCCATGCCGGAGCCGTCAACTTTGTTTCCAGCACCGCCTTCGCCAATGACCTTGCCACCAGCATCCTTGTTCGGCGCCACATCCCAGACTCTGACGGTGCCGTCTGCGCCGGCAGACACAAGGACAGTAGACTCGACACTCCAGTCGAGTGACCAGATACCGCCACGGCCATGACCACGCATGCGCTTCGTCAGACGGCCAGTTGCGAGGTCCCAGAGAAGAATCTCACCGCGGTCGTCAGCCGAAGCCAGCATCTTGCCACTTCTTGCGCAAGCAATGGCGGTACAGTTGCCCGTGTGACCAGTGAAGAGACGCACTGCGGTTCCTTGCTGGATGTTCCACATTCTGACTGTGCGGTCGGCACCTCCAGATGCTGTGAAGACATAGGCGCCGTTCGGGTGCCAAGCCACGGCCTCAACATCTGAATCGTGGCCGACAAAGAGTCGCAAAGGTGCAATTTGAGGCGTGCTCCATAGGCGTGCAGTACGGTCCGACGAGCATGAAACGAAGTAGTGGCCAAATGGACCAAAGCGGACATCCCAGACAGGCGAGGAGTGAGATTTGTAGACGACAACATTGGACCAAGTGTCGAGCGACCAGAGACGAATAGTGGTGTCGGCTGACGACGAGAGCAGGTAGCGAGGTCTTGAATCTGAGCGACTTGATGTTCCGTTGGTGTGACCATTCGTCTGCGGCTCGGGAACAGCCACTGAGGGTGCGAACGAAAGTGCATAGACGGGACCCGAGTGACCGATGAGGCGACGAGATGAGGACGGCTGGAAATCTGCGGGGTCTGTGGGAGAAGTGAGAGGCTTGTTATCGAGTGACCAAACGCGGATGTATGACTCGGCTGTGCCGACAGCTGCCAGGGAGTTATCACCGGAGAACTCGATGCAGTTCACGCTGTCAAAGGTGTTGTGGAATGTAAACATTGTGACGCTGAGTCCAGGTCCCACGCCGCTGCTACGCCCGTCGATGTGGAAGCGGTCGCGGTTTTCTTTTATCTTTTGGACTTCCATTGCGACATCTCTAGCAGTTGAAGGTGGCAAAGGTAGTGTGTCGCGCGAAGGCACGTCGTCCATAGGCTCGCGCTTGATCTGGTGCTCAAACTCATCGACCAGTGAGTTCTGGCCAGGTGCGGGGGGATGCGACGAGTCCTGATCCTGCAGCTCGGCTTTCACATCGTCCATCAAGTCTTGTTCCATGGGCATTGGACCGAGCGACAATTTTGAAAGCACTGAGGGCGCATTGCGGTCGAGGTTTGCAGAACCAGGATGGTGGCCAGGAATACCTTCGTCTTCTGCTGGCACATCCTGCTCGCCGTTTTGCTTGCCCAACAGTCGCGCCAAACTCCGCTCACTGCCCGCTGCAGCGCGGTCAACATTGCGAATGTCAAGATTGTTGCTCATGATGGCCATGATCGTGAGGCCTCCCTCCTTATCCTTGGATTCGAGGAATTGTGTGAGTGTCATGAATGCCATGTTGCTCATGGTCAGGCGGTATTTGTTGTTGCGGTAGAGTTGCGCCACGGTGTTCTGCTGGACGTGCTCAGGCATGCTCATAGGAGCCAGCGCTCTGACATCGTTCTCGTGCTCTGCCTCAAAGTGCGTTCTGTAAGCGGTGAAGAACTCCTGCGCGTCCCGCATGAAATGCTCGCTGAGCATTTCGATGAAAGAGTACACAAAGAGTGGCCATAGCAAGCGTTTCAGCTCTGGCTTGTAGATGTCCAGGACGTTGTCGATCCATTGTAGAGTGAGTTCGAAGGATGTGTGGTACTTGCGTCCGCCGGTGTCCTCGGCGCGGGAGGGTACTGGTCGGCCGTCTGCGTCGACATTGGCGCTTTCCTTTCGGAGCATAGCCTCGGTGCGGCTATATCCTTTTTTAGAAAGATACTCTAGGACCTTGAAATTTACAAAGTCAGTAGTGTAAGGCATTGTGGCAACAAATTCAGCGAGGATGCATGGAGTGGATTGGATAGGATTGGTCGATGTGTTCAGTCGGTACAGTCAGCTCCATCAAGACGCACAGCCCTACGATTTTCACGCTCTTCCATGTCGTCCCTGCCGCCTGCATGTTGCGCACGGTGGCCCATCATCATAGATGCTTGCTGAGGACTATCCGCACGTTTTGATTTCGCTTTCTGCGTGGGTGTCGGATACATTTCGTGGTGATTGAGCAGGTGTGAAGACTAGGTAGCGTGGCGAAGGGCGATATTTCTGTGATTTTGGAGGGTCGGGTCTCGCTTTCATGTGACAACGCCGTAGGCATGTGACATCACGTGGGGCACAAGAAAATGGACAAAATTGCTGTGAGTGCACCAGTGGAATGGACTTACGATTTGGTTTAGATTTTGAGACTGCTGGCCTGGAGGACCAGGTGGTGGTGGCGGCGGCCCTTGCCCATGCGGCATATTGCCATTTGGGGGGCCTACGGAGCCGGGACGCGACTGAGCGGACATGCTGGCAAGACCTCAGCGCATGTGACTTGTCGCGACGAGAGTCGTGGTCGCAAGTGACGGGTTTGGCAGGAAGTGAACGGCGTAATGGAAACAGCGATGGAGATGGGATATATGGGCCAAGTCGCAGTTGCAACTCACGCGCGCGGCGCAGATGAAAGTGAGGTGAAGTGCTCGCTAGCGCGGCTTCCCCAGATCGGCCTGCCGCTCCTCGCGCGGTGCATCTTCAAGTATAGCATCACTTGAGCCGCCCTACCTCCACACTCCACTACACCGTCCGCCCATTCTTCGACAATATGGCCACTCAGACTCTGTCCTCAGCGGATCGCATCCGAGAGCTCTCCGAGGTCAACAGTGATGTCGCGTCCATGCTTTCTGCCGCAGGTCAAGCCATCAACGCCCTCACGAATCGCCCACTCAATGCGACAAACGATGACGACAATGACACGAACATGGAGGACAACAACAACGAACCGGCGACTCTAGAAGCGCGCAAGCAAGCCTTCCAACAGAACTCCACAGCGTTCTATAACAACCTACAAGCTATCGTCGCAAAGCTACGAAGACAGGCCTACGCGCTCGAAGAGGCGGGCATCATCACCCCAGAGGCCGCCACCCTCTCGACCATATCTGTTCAGGCGCCGAAGCCGCCCACCACTCAGCCAGGCAGGCCACCTCAGCAAGCTGATCAACAGCCCGAACGTATCACCAACGGCGGAATGGGTAACCAAGACATCGGATGGCTGAACTCTCGAGGCAATGGAGTTGGGGCCGACAAGGAGAAAGAGCTTGTGGAAGATGTGAAGAAGCTTCTTGGTGGTGTTTTGGCGGAAAGTCGCGATGGATGAGTGACATGAAATGGTCACATTCCTTCATCTATGGCCATTTCAAAGCCAGCCGGTCCGATGTTCCACGCACATTGTGTCACTAACAGTAGACGGCATGTGTCACACGAAATTGCCTTTCGTGGTGTTAGATCGCCAGCTGCCTCGACGAAGACTTCACTGCACTGGATCTCCAGGTGCAATTCTGGCTAACGAATCTTCGACCTATGTAGGTCCAGGCCACTTCTGCAACACTCGACGTGCTTTGACAAAGCATTACAATACAATCACCCTGGTGTGACGCACGATGGGGTCTGAGATGTCTTCAGATTTGCTGAAGTCCACGAAGAGCGACTCTTCCTGTCACAACAAGACGGGATAGGACTGGAAGAGTATTGAGGTGGAATACTTGGCTGTCCTCCCTGCTGGACGATGGCCTACTGATTATCGTCCCTTCGGCAAGCTCACCCACCGGAGATTCACGGCTTCAGGTCCGGACCCTGGACCAATCGAATTTCACAAGATTGAATCAACGTTGTCGGCTAGGCTTTAACACAAGATTCCGAGATGTACGCCCCCCTCTCACGATGTGCTGTATGGACCATCTCAATGTGAGATTGGCAAAAAGTGTTATCATCCTGGCTGCCTCACTTCAACTCGATAATGGCTACTTACACTGCTTCGGTAAATTTGTTCCATCGGTTTGATCTCTGTCAAAATTTGACTCATGCTGTCAGCGAAGCATTGCTTTTAGCCTCATATTCAACATGACCGTCCCCCACCCACCAATAACAACGAGCGCCAAGGAAAGCCCGGTTCTCTGCCCTGGACGTACCCAAAAGCCTTGCTCATATCTTGAAGTGATCTTCCACCCTTGCCCACAACGATCGTACGGCTGGATTAACCGAAGATCATCCTCGGCAGCAAGTCTCTTGTCCGATCCGGCTCCTGACTCAATGAGCAACCTCTGCGTGTCGCTGACCAGCCCTACCCAACGACGTCGGCGTTGCTAATTGATGTGTCTGCAACCATAACAGCGAATATATTGCTACACAGCTTCAATTAGTCATCAACTCGCAAGTGTGGTCTAGCGGTTATGATTTCTGTCTAACACACAGAAGGTTCCCGGTTCGATTCCGGGCACTTGTAACAGATGTTCTTCTTTTGTCTTTTTGGACAGAACTATTAGTTCTGCAACATTGTGAGGGCAGGGCTCTTTCTGGTCCGACAAAGGAACGGTGGATAGTGCTGGGGGTGGTGTGGACACGGTCGTCAAAGTCAGACCCGCTTGTAACAAGGCAACACTCGTCCAGTCCCTATGCATGGACCTGCTTCCGGCTCTGATCACTACAGTGACTCTCTGTCTCACTGGCAAGCATTCTCATTTCGAGACCGATACCGCACAGTACCAGCACAATCAACCCTTCATCCTGATCAAGTTCTCGCGTATTCTCAGTCGAGTTTTGCAGCTTATCATATCGTCTATGATTAGGAGAAAAGCATCTCATCGCTGAACTTGCTCGTGAAATGAATCATTAGATGATTGCTATACCACCGACTAAAGAATTGCTAAAGGAAAGGCAGTAGGTCTTCCAAACGCCAAGTTTGTGTCATGATCTCCATCATTCAGCAGGTCCGTAAAATCAGTGCTATCCGATCCAAATCCTCTCATGTATTCACTGAAGCGTAGTGAGGTCGAAGTCTTCAAGCGCGGACGGCGTGTTGCCGTGAGTGTATAATACTGACGCGTTGCAGGGTCGATGAGTATCTCGTACGCTTTGGTAATCTTCTCCCAGTGAGCCGGAGCATCGGGATCATTTGGCAGATACTGGGGACTGTGCTTCAGTGCAAGCCTCTTGTATGATCTAATGACCGTCAGCGTGCTGTACAATGTCAGAGTAACTCATTCCTTACTTGTTGAGCATCGGCTCGATATCCCGGTCCAAGATCACCGGGTCGACATCCATGATTTGGTACAGGAGTTGCCAGTGGCTCTTATCGATCTCAGGCTCATCGGAATACTCAGAGTCTGTTTTGCTGCCTGAATCTGAGTCTCTGTCACTCTTGGTGGTAGTCTCTTCCTCGTCTTCATGTCCATCTCCATGGTGGGCGGAATGCTCGTCAGTATCATGCTCAGCAGCACCCGCATCAGACTTCGCCTCAGGCTCCGGAGGTTTCTGCATCGTGCTCCTCGCAGTGACCTCCACATCGCGCAGCTCAGCAAGCCTCATAGCTTGTAAGCCGCAAACCGCCAGCCTCGCGTTGAGAGCCTGCAGCATCTCCCTATCGGTAGCATCGAGGTCTGGAGCACTCTCGATCTTCTCTACACGACTGACCAGTTCTTTTGTCATGTCCCTGTTCGACTGCTCCATAAGATCGACTTTCTTGGACGGCAGAGGTTTGCCTTCGGCAATGCTGATTCGAAGCTGTGAGATGCGATCGGCAAGCTCGTTGGATGCTGCGAGGTCGCGAGCGATGAGAGCTTTGAGCTCGGCGGTGTTTGTCTCGTGCGAGTATGTTGACATTGTTGATATCTTTGGGTCCGTGTGTGAGTTGAACTACAGAAGTGCAACGGAAAAATAGCAATGAAGTGCAAGATAATTTCCGGGAAACAGTGTCTGAAATAGCTGTGTAGTTGGGTGACCATGCGGTGAACGGAGGAGTATTGCCGTAGCTTGTTAGATACCTGGTGAAGGTAGTACACGTCCGGTACGCGTGAGCAATGATACGCTTTACAGTGACCAGTGGAAGATCTAGCGCGTGACTGTGAACAAATACATACGTCTTTGCAACATGCCTCACTATAACGCCAACATTGAGCCATCATGTCAAGAAGAGGAAAGACATCAGTAATCACTTCGTGGCCAACCCTTGCAGGCGCGCCTGCAAATTATCGATCTCTTTAACATCGCCAGTGTCGTCAAACTCCCGGCGCTTTTCCTCCGACTCGAATACCTTGCAAGCAACCTGAAAATCCGCAAATCTCGAAGCGGCGTTCGGATCATCCGGATTGCGGTCTGGATGTAGACGCATAATAGCCTTTCGCGTTGCCCTTTACTTCTTGTTAGTCGGCTGTAATGAATATTGATTCAAGGATCGTACTTTTTGATCTCATCAAGTGAGGCTTCGGGCACTACTCCAAGGGTCTCGTACAGAACTCTTGGGTGAATGGTGTCGATGGTGTCCTGAATAAGTCCGACTTCTAGGTTGTTGGGGCTGCTGTCCTGCGCTCCAGGCGAAGTCTCGGTCCCACCAGAGGGTAAAGGTGCCATGTCTGGTACGACATCGGTCGCAGTAGTGGTGGTCGCAACGTTTGCTTTTTGATCGGCATTCCCACGAGTCTCTCGTGAGGGCTGCACAGCTGGCTCCGCCTTCTCTTCATTCAAGGGCGCTGACTTGACGGGCTTAGACTTCTTCGCAACGTTCAGCCTTACATTTAGCTCAGAGCGCACCAAGTTTCGCTTTTCCATGATGTGGTCGCCGAGAGTGATCAGCTCATGAAGCTCCTTCATGATCGCACGCTCTTCGGCATTCGGCTGCTCGATCTCCTCGAGGACCAGAAGTTGACGATTGCAATCTGTAACCACAGACTTGTCCCAGTTGGACAAGGCATTCTTGTCGACATCACTGAGAGTATTAGGATCCGATTGCTGGATCTCGATGAGTCTTTGCCTCTGAGCCTTGAAGAATTCTCGGTCGCGAGCGACCAGATCGCGTAGAGTTTCGATGTTCGAGTGGGCTGACATAATGATAGGTGGGCTGATTGGAGTCTGAGATAATGCAGGTGCTCTTTAAAAAGGGCTGCGAAGAGCTAGGAGGTTAAACGTTAACAAAGCGCAGGAATCCTTATAAGTGCGAAATCATCCAAGAATCGCAGTTTATGCGTATCTGTGATGTCAGTCTTCAACGAGGTCTCTGTAGGATCTGGGGCTTCTGGGTAGTACATGAGGTGTTGCATCCAGTGACCAGAGACTAGAAGCGGAGCGAAGAAAAATTCAGGTCCTTGCAGTGATAGACTCCCTGGTGAGAGGCTGGCGTAAGAGACTCCTCCCTCACTCAATGCAGTATAGATGGTATGCGTTGTGGGAGATAGCTGCGCCAGAACTTTGCTCTTCTCCAGACGGGTAAAACTCGTATATTACTCTACACTTAGCATACGGAATGGTCGGCTCCGTCGCTCACAAGCAACCAGCATGGTTGTGTGGGATATACACCTGACGAATGCTATTCGACAAGAAGGTAGTGCTCAGGGGGACGATTTCTAGCAGTACAGTGGATGATATGCAACGAAATGTGTGACACGTGATATATTTGAAGGTGAACCGGGATATATAGGAGATACTTGGGCATTCATCGTGTGAGACAGCGATGCAAGAAGTGAAGTGATCCTCGCTATGTTCCCAGCTCCGACTTTCGGCCGCCGTGCCAAAAGTAGAGGTGCGGCTCAAGCCCGCTGATGCTCGCGCGCGCCTTCGTCACCAGCTTCGAGCGACAGGCCAGCCAGCACCAAACAGCAATCGCCATCTCCATCCATCCATTTCCCTACACCACTCCCATACGCGTGCAACAAATCACGAACCAGAAACAGAATAGCTATACAAGCCGATACTGCCAGAACTACCACCCACCATGGCTGAAGTCCTCAACCCAGCCAACACCGAGGCGCCTCACAAGCAGCAGCCGAAAGCAACCTCTGGCGGCATCAACATCGAGACTATCGAGGGCCTCAGTGCTGAAGACGACCAATATTCTACCTTCAAGAAGCTTCAGAGACAACTCGAATACATCAAATTGCAGGAGGAGTACATCAAGGATGAGCAGCGATCACTCAAGCGCGAGCTCGTGAGGGCACAGGAGGAGATCAAGAGGATACAAAGTGTACCGCTCGTTATTGGACAATTCATGGAGGCCATCGACCAGAACACAGGCATTGTGCAGAGCAGCACGGGTAGCAATTATGTTGTCAGGATCTTGTCAACACTGGACAGGGAGCTGTTGAAGCCCTCATCATCGGTCGCACTCCACCGCCACAGCAACAGCCTGGTCGACATTCTGCCGCCAGAGGCAGACAGCAGCATCGCAATGTTGGGCGCAGATGAGAAGCCTGATGTCTCGTATGCGGATGTTGGTGGTCTGGACATGCAGAAGCAGGAGATCCGCGAGGCCGTTGAGCTGCCTCTCACACAATTCGACCTCTACAAGCAGATCGGTATCGACCCTCCCAGAGGTGTGCTACTTTACGGACCTCCCGGCTGCGGCAAGACTATGCTTGTTAAGGCCGTCGCTCACAGCACTACCGCATCATTCATCCGCGTTGTCGGATCAGAGTTCGTGCAGAAGTACCTGGGTGAGGGCCCACGTATGGTCCGCGACGTGTTCCGCATGGCTCGCGAGAACAGCCCAGCAATCATCTTCATCGACGAGATTGACGCTATCGCAACCAAGCGTTTCGATGCTCAGACTGGTGCCGACAGAGAAGTGCAGCGTATTCTTCTAGAGCTGCTGAACCAAATGGACGGTTTCGATCAGAGCTCAAACGTCAAGGTCATCATGGCCACAAACCGTGCCGACACTCTGGATCCTGCCCTGCTGCGTCCCGGTCGTCTCGACCGCAAGATCGAGTTCCCCAACCTTCGCGACAGACGTGAGCGTCGTCTCATTTTCTCCACCATTGCGGGCAAGATGTCACTCTCGCCTGAGGTGGATCTTGACAGCTTGATTGTCCGCAACGACCCTCTTTCCGGTGCTGTGATTGCCGCCATCATGCAGGAAGCTGGTTTGCGCGCCGTCCGAAAGAACAGGTACAACATCATCCAGCAAGATTTGGAAGACGCGTACACCAGCCAAGTCAAGGGCACGAGTGAGCACGACAAGTTCGATTTCTACAAGTAAGTGCTTTGGAGAAGCAGCGAGAGCGTTCAGGTGAAACTAGATTGTCACCTGTAATATTGCAGAGTAGTTATATGGGATGCATGGCGAATGATTGCTGTACGATAAATAGAGATAGGTATCAGGCAATGTGCGTCTACCCATTCCCGTCCGTAATATAAAACGTTACACTTGTCGTGTGGCCCTAGAGTCTGGATTGGCAGCATTTATGAACACATCCGTGGGATCTGAAATCAATATAATAGATTCCCCGAACCTAATGCTTCGGTCTCGTAAGACCTCCCGGTCTTCTCCATTGCCGCATTCGTCAGTTCCGCGCATGACCGTGTCGGCATACTGAGCAATCACAAATCCGGATTCTAAGCAGCACAACAGGTACTTGCCAGGGTAGTGACACAGAGCCAGTACTTAGAGGAGAAGGTAGAAGGAAATCAAAGGACGCTTTGCTTTCGATGCCTTCAAGGTAAGTTTTATGGAGCGATGGGGTAGACGCAAGGATATGTCGGAGCCACGCTCTGTCATGCCACCGCACTTTCTCTAGGTTTCATAGAACCAGCGGTATATAGCACAACTGTCAATCGTGAACGAGCTTCGACTGAGCATCGCGTGATGTAGAAGCACCTTGCCTGCATATGATTCTGTGATTCCATGTAGAAAGCACGTCAGATCAGAGACATGTAATCTGGCTGCTATGCCTTTCGACGGACAGCAATGGAGGATCGACCCCACGATCTGAACAGCACCGACCATCCATCCTATAGATGCTCATCCTAAGGTCACTCGGGAGATTGCGAGGTTATATTGATGCCAAGTGGCGTTGCGTTGTAGCCTGAGGCATCCTTCACTAGACGGGCAAGCGCAAGCAGCAAGCAAGTGACCGTGCATGAGCTGCCACAGCCAACCAGCCCGACAAGACCAGCGAGTAGCAGCAGCACCACCACCACTGCCAATCTGCCAATTCCATCACTGCGCCTTTTGCTTTACCAGCATTACCATCCCGCTCACTTATTAATGTGGTACAGGCTGCCATTCAAACATTGATCCGCTCCGCCGCCGCGCACCCTCCCCCGCCGACAAACCACCACCCGCGAGCGCCCTCTTGCTCTCCGCGTCCACCGCGCCGTCCGCCGCAATACGACGCGCATCTGCACCTCCACGTGATTGCTGGACGACACCTCCTCCCGTGTGAGACTGCGGCATCAAACACCCTCCGTACATGCCGAGCGCGGCTGGGGCTCATGTACAAGAGAAGCAGACTTCGCCGGCCAGAACCTCCTCCTACCTGAGACCCGCACCACCCACCCCACCACACCCGCAACATACCGATCACGCTCGCTGAGGACAGTCGCTCTCTCGTGTCCTTTGCTGCCCGGTGATGGCAGATGGTTTTAACCGGTTCCATACCGGCGGCCAGTATCTCTACCAGAACCAGCACCACAGGAATCTCCATTCCCACCGCAACGGCTCGCCAATTAGCAATACCCGCGGTCTTTTCCAACCGAACATAGACACACCCTCTCCCAACCGATCACCTGGCACCAACTCGCCAGCCCACAATCCCTACAGCATGTTTAACCATGGCAACCACCGTCAAAACCATGGCTTGCTCAACGGCAACGCAGGACATCAGGCCTACCAGCCACAGATGAACCTGGCGAAGCACTTCCAGAACCACCAGAACACACACGGAGGACACCATTTGAGCAACCAGCACCAAGATCATGGCGGAATCGGTCACGGGGCCAACTTTGCTGCCCACCAACACACCATTTCTACCAGCACTCTATCAAACACGACACCCCACTTCACACCCGCGCATCTCCAGAACGGAACTCCCACGAACGGCGGCGCACTTACTAAGCCTTCCACCGCGCACTGGAACGAGCAGATCAGCGAATACGAGAAACTCAAGACAGCAGCCGAGAGACCCCATTATTACGCGAGGACTACACCGCACGTCAGCCGGATACCTGGAAGTGCGCCATCAAATACCACCCGAGATGGTGATGACCGGATCGAGAGGCGTAGGGCTGCCGACGAGCCAGAGGAAGAGAACGTATGGCAGGCAATCGATTTTGGTGGACAAGGGCTGAAGTGCATGGGAGCATCGCTTTTCCGATACGACTTCCTGAAGAAGATTTACTTCAATCACAACAAGCTATCCTGGTTGCCCGAGCAGATTGGCGAGATGCGGAACTTGACCGTGCTCGACCTGTCGTTCAACGAGCTGTATAGGCTACCGCCAGAGATCGGCATGCTCACAAACCTCAAGCGACTCTTGCTTTTCGAGAACAAGCTTTCGGACCTGCCATTCGAACTCGGATCACTTTACCAACTTGAACTGCTCGGCATTGAAGGCAACCCTATGCGAACCGACTACGTTGACAGACTTGCCGAGAGCGGCACTCAAGAGCTTGTGAAGTATTTGCGCGAGCAGGCCGATCAGCCAGCTCCGCCCGAGGACAGAGTCTGGATTTCTATCAACGACATAGACACGCCCGACGCGGACAAGTTCAGCGTACTCAGCTGGAATATTCTCTGCGACAGAGCTGCAACACAGGCGGCATATGGCTATACACCCTCTGAGGCCCTTTCATGGGAGCATAGGCGAGGTGTCATCTTGGATGAGTTACGCGCCAGGAACTCCGACATTGTGGCTTTGCAAGAGGTGGACATAGAGAGTTACAACGAGTATTTCAGACCGAACCTGGCAGCAGAGGATTACAAGGGAGTCTTCTGGCCGAAATCGCGTGCTCAAACCATGGCCGATAAGGAAGCCAAACGGGTCGATGGCTGTGCCACGTTCTACAAGAACAGCAAGTACGTCCTCTTGGACAAGCAGCTCATCATCTTCTCGAGGGAGGCGATCAATCGACCTGACATGAAGGGCGAGCATGACGTTTACAACAGAGTCATGCCCAGGGATCACATCGCAGTGGTGCTCTTCTTGGAAAACAGGCAGACCGGCTCAAGGCTGATCTCAACAAACGTGCATCTTGCGTGGGAGCCTTGGTTCAGCGATGTCAAAGTTATTCAAGTCGCAATTTTGCTTGAGCAGCTTAAGAAGCTTTCCGAGACATATGCTAAGTGGCCTGCTTGCAAGGACAAAGACAAGGAGGTCTTCCGCTTCGCGAATGAGGACAGCGCCGACGGCATCGAGCGCGAGATTCCTAAGTGCGGACCATCGGTTAAGTACGACGACGGTTCACAGATCCCTATGATCATCTGCTCAGACATGAACTCCACTCTCGACTCCGGTGTTTACGAGCTTATCACTCAAGGTTCGCTTTCAAACTCCCATCCCGATCTAGGCAGTCACAAATACGGCGACTTCACCCGCAACGGCATGAGCCACAGCTTCAGCCTGAAGTCCTCGTACGGCACCATCGGCGAGCTGCCTTTCACAAACTACGCGCCTGACTTCAAGGAAGTCATTGACTACGTCTGGTACTCCGCCAACTCACTTCAAGTTTCCGGCCTGCTCGGCGAGGTCGACACCGATTACTTGAAGCGTGTTCCCGGTTTCCCCAACTACCACTTCCCTTCAGACCACTTGGCGCTCTGGGTTGAGTACGTCGTCAAGGGCAAGAAGGAGCGAAAGCAGGTCGAGGCAGACTTCGGTCAGGGCCGCAAGAACAGCAGCAGGCAATAGAGGAACAGAGCGAAGCAGAGTTGAGCATGTCGATTGAGCGAAAAATTACGCGGCCGACTTTGGTTGATGTTGTGCTTGGTTTGACTGCTTTTTCTGTTGGTGTCGTTCCCCTGCTCTTTCTTTTTCCTTTCTGCGTGCGTGGCAGGGCTGGTTCTGCCTGCTAGGTGTACAGTCCGGTTCTTCTTCTTCCTCCTCCCTCCTTTACTCTTTTCTTGCAAAACGAACGAAGCTGTCTTCTTTTATCCTCCAAACACTACAACGACCCCGTTTACTTGCCCTTGACTTGCTTTTTCTACTCGGAGTTGGGAATCACTGTGGCGTTTTTGCAGCAACGAGCGTTCGATGGAGATGGGATGTCAACGGGCGCAGGACTCTGGCCTGGAACTTCACTCGTACGATTACACGGAGGGCAACTCTTGTTTGGAAACAACCCAACGACTTTTTTTGCTGCCGGCCGACTTGTACCAACGTTGGCAAGCAAGCTCTAGATGACGATGCATTGGGCGGAATTTGGGATGGAGTCGTTCGAAGGAAAGAGAAGGGAAAGTGGGAGTGGGAAGGATTCGGGGTGAGAGGGGTAGAGCCTTTCTTGCCTGTTGCTTATTAGGTAGTTGGGAATGTCTGTTTTTTGGCGTTTGATCATGGATTGTGGCTTTTGGGCGATCAAAGGAATTGGTGGGCACGTCGATTGCATGGTTGAAGTAGGCAGTTTGGAGGGAGGATGTTGTTGTTGGGGATTCGACGGCGTGGGCGATGTGGTTCTTGGTTTTATTTTTTCTTTGAATGTATTTGTTTTGTTAACCCTGTTCCTTTTTCGGTGTGGGTTTGGTTGTTGTTCTTCTTCTTCTGCTTTTTCCTGTATGCGAACAACTTACACTTGCTCAGGCGGGCTGTGGGCAATTCAGATGTGTGATTCGATGTCTTCTGTGCCACTACATCTTCATTCTGGTGATACTTTCTCTGTCACAGGAGTGTCTACCTCAGCTCGTATCTACGTGGATGTTGTCGTTGTCCCGCCTGAACATGGTTGGACCCAGTTCGTAGTACCTTGCTATCCTTGGTGATACTTGCATCCAAGCACCTTTAGATTTCTAACACCCTATGCTCAGCACCAATGTCGCATCCTTCAGCAACGTGCAGGCTGCGTGTGCAGACGAGGCCACCCATACATTTCGATTTCGATCCCTCCGTCGGGCACTGGTATACGATGACATCATGACGTTTCCTCGCGACGTTGACATCGAGCTCACTCTATATGTCCTCGATGTCCACTATTTGATGGTCTTTGTACCTACAGAAGACCATGACCTGCCTGCAAACCGGCATAGAACGACACCTAGCAAGTCTTTGAGACAAGACAAGGCGTACCTTCATCACTTGGAATCGCTAGATCAGCCATTATAGCACTTATTGTCAAGATCACCAACGCCTACGACGAAGAATTAAACCTCCCATAAGTTTAACATCGAACGCACCAATTCCAACCGATCTTTCAAACCAAATAACTCCGGAACTTAAGGGAACCCCAAAAGAACAAGAAAAAAACCAAAAAAAAAAAAA
>LJJI01000006.1:0-36594 GCA_001553865.1 Cladosporium sp. BSL10
GCTGCTTGCTTGTGTTGCTGCTCAATTCATGTATGTTCTACCAATTTTTTCAAATTATATATCGTTTTTCTATCTTTGTCCCCGCTTCGGCTACAGAACTGCTATAAACACTATAAGCTCAACCTAATTTAATACGGAACTTTAGCAAGCGAGGTAAGTTACCTTTTGTTTCTTTGTATTTACTTGTATAAGTAACATCCTACTTGCTTGCTTGTATAGCTGCTTGCTTGATATGTTGCAGATATTGCTTCACAATCATTATATACCTGATTGTCCAATTTTCGATAGTTGAACATGGCTCGAATCTTCTTACACCCGCGAATGTACAGTACCTCACTGCATCTGTGCCACAATATCATTATAGCCGTGCCAAGGCCCCTTTTGCTATTATCTAAGCACTAGAGTCACAGCCACTATCGCTATCGCTACACCCGCACCGGTCCCTTGCACGGTCGCGAGCAGAGTGCAGAGACTATCGACGACGATTTCCAGCCAGCGAGGCAATCGAGCAATCTTCCCGGCGACTCGTATTTGCCAACGACCGAAAGTAAGGTGGATACAATGCGCAACGAGGCCATCCAAGTAGGCCGTTATGGGGAAGCGATGGTTGCTCGGGGCAAAGCGCTGTTATAGTAGCTACCTTCGACAGACTCCAGTGAAGCGCACGCCGCAACGACGATAGGCGGAGGCACTGGGAGCACAAGGTGCCTCCATGACCGTCCACCTAACTCTACCTCAAGTGCAGACGAACGAACACAGCCTCGTCCTCGAGCGAAGCGAAAGGAAAACCCAGGCCTCGGGATGGACGGTAGGTGACGTGGCTCGTATGGCGAAGGCGCATCTAAGACTCTAATATAGCCCATGGTAGGTATACTGTTCATAAGCTTCAACTCGAGATAGTCACACAAGTCTTCGCGATTGTCAACTCGCTTGTTCTTGTCTTATGCGGACCGAATGCGCCTTTACGTTACAGTATCGCAAGGTCCCTCAAGCTTCGCCATCTAGGCTTCGAAGAGCTATACATGACATAATGCATTGACTCCGCCGTCAAGGGTGGTGGTGATGAATCGTTTGTCGGTAGCGACGTCGACTTTGTATTCGGGTAAAGTACCTTTTGGGGCTATCATCAACATCATAACTTCTTTCATTCTTCGAGCAGCATACACCTCAGTCGGCAGCCAGCGAAGCGCAAATGCCGGGCGTGATTCATGGTTGCTAGGCGTGAAATAGGCATGATTCGGGCAGGAGTCGCGGCCGTCTCCTCCCGAAACTGATCGGCAGAATGTTCTTCCCACGACTCCTCGACTATACATCAAAGAGGACGTTCACAGCATTAATATCACAGACCAACAACTGCACACGATGCGAATTTGCAAATGTGCAAAGGGCACACCTCGTATGTATATATGACGAAGCCTGGTGGTGCCGCGCGCCGGGCGGTATTTCGGGAACGATGATATTCAGGAGTAGATGAGCCCTGAGTGGATCTGTAGATCCCTGTACCCGCATGCTGTCGCTGGTTATTGCAGCCATTGGTGTCTCCCGGCTAGCGCTTTCAACGGTCAGCCGCCGTCGCATCAAGCGTCGAAATTTGATGGTTCCTGGTGACGACGCTGGACATCAACTTGGTCTTTTAATAGTCCGCAAGCGGATGGGACGGCAGGAAGAAAGACGATCATGAGGTCGACAGCTGGTCACAGGCTCGTATTGCTGTCGCCGCGCTGCCCACCTTTCAGGACAGCTCCTACAGATGGCGATGCTTGTCGCATGTCGACATGCTCTTTTCAAGTCGACATGCAGCGCGTTCGAGGTGAATCTAACCTGTAACGCTGGCGTGAGGCCTCCCCCAGGTGGTGCTGCGCCCTCAGAAAGCTTGACCTTTTCGACATTGCCGCTAAATTACCGCCGTGACCGCGTGGCGGTGTTCAGTGTGTGCAGGAAATGGCCCGTTCGCGAGTGTCGGCGCCCGATGCGGCGTAGGCGATGAGGCCTGGTTTCCGTGAGGCCCACTCAAGTTTCTAAAGAAGGATCCTTCAATTGCCCGCAGGCCAATCGGGCGGTGGGCTGCGAAGGGCTACCCAGCAAAAACCGTTGGCAGTCAAGACTCCGCAGTTGTGGCAGGCGCTGCAACTCTGGGTTCAAGAAGCGTTAAGACCTCCGTTTTCAGTTGCTGCTTTCTTCACGCACCGCTCATTACTTCCTCTTATTTGCTCAGTGTCTCTTTCTTTAGACGACACTCCATATACACATCATGCATTTCACATCTTCTTTGGCCGCTGTGGCCGCCGTTTCTGGCCTTGCTCTCGCTCAGTCTCCTCCCATCTCCAACTACAACGCCGACCAGATCGCCAATGGCGACGCCTGGAGGGACGTGAAGAGCATTGCCGACGGCCGTATGCGCGAGAATGTGAACGGCCGCAACGCAGCTTGCAACTACGACAATGCCCAGGTTCGCAAGGAGTTCACCAAGATGTCCAACGAAGACCGCAAGTCATTCACCGACGCTGTCACTTGCTTGCACCACATCCCATACCAGCGTATGCGTGACGACCAGAAGGAACAGTACCCTGGTGTCTTCACCCGCTACGACGAATATGTCGCCACCCACATCAACTACACCACTCAGATCCACATGACCGCGGACTTCCTGGCGTGGCACCGCTTCTTCACCCACTCTCTCGAGCAGGATCTGAAGAACCTCTGCGGCTACACTGGTGTCATGCCTTACTGGGACTGGGCTGCCAGCGCTGGCAACATCCAGAATGCCGAGATTTTCAACGGCAACGAGTTCTCTATGGGTGGCAATGGCGAGTACATCGCAGGCAGGAGTGACACCTACCTCTATGCCATGAACATTAACCTTAAGCCTGGTACTGGCGGTGGCTGTGTGCAGAGCGGCCCCTTCAGCGACTTCGTTACCAACCTTGGTCCCGTCAGCTCTCCTTATGAGAACGTGAAGGGCCACTTCGACCACAACCGTCGTTGCCTTACTCGTGACTTCAACAACGACATCAGCAACCAGTTCAACACCTACCAGCAGGTCACTGAGCTTGTTCTTAACATGATCTACATCGAGGACTTCCAGGAGCTCATGCAGGGCTACGGCAACCACAACAACGCCATGGGTGTTCATGGTGGCGGACACTGGATGGGTGGCGGTCCCTCCCAGCTTGAGGACTTCCACTCTTCTCCCAACGACCCTATCTTCTTCCTTCACCACGCCATGATCGACCAAATCTGGACTGTCTGGCAGAATCTTGATATCTGGGGACGCCAGAACATCATCAGCGGCACCTCCACCCTCGCCAACGACCCTCCCAGCGACCCCATGCAGCTCTCCGACAAGATCCCCTTCGGCTTCGTCGCTGATGACCAGACTTTCGGCGACATCATGGACACCTTCAGCGGTCCTTACTGCTACCGTTACGAGTAAACCAACGCTCGCAAACTAAAAGCACATCATTCATTTCGTATTCCTTGCATAGCATGGAGGCGTTCTCACGCATTTTCATATTTCATGGACGAGACCTCATCCGCATCAGGCTCGCCTCAATCTTACGAATCTACCATTATACACTTTTTTATTTCCTTTGGTCTACATAGGGGGCCTGGGAGACAAGCAGAGTGTGGCGGTTCCCAGGACAGCATTGGCACATCTGCATTCCCATCGGGATGGGATTCATGGCCAGCATCGTGTATAGATACAGAAATTAACGGGTCCATATACACGCATAATCTTTAATGACAAACGAGCTGAGGAACAATGACCAAAATTCTTCCAGAGTGTCATGTGTGTTGTCACGGTTGCTTTTCAATGTGAGATGCCCTTTCTCTGTCCTAAATGACGCCTCAGTGTTTTGCGGCTGTGCATCCATCTACTACTGGGTTGACCTCGCCACTCGACCGTGCTGTGCTCTCAGATGTGACGATGTGCACAACTAGTGCAATTGTCTCGGTAGTAGCACGCACGGTTAAGGTAGGCTCCGACCATTCCTCACCAAGTTGCAGCAAACATCACTAGTACATATGTCCTATGATTCGTGTGTATGTGTGTATTCACGTCCCATCCAGGGTCATGAGTCTAGACTTCGAACCGCTGCCATACAATACCGTACCAGAATTGTGCCATCACCCTCCGCTGTTCCGACCGTTGGTCTCCAGACCCTCCCGTTGATGCACTTGCTCTAGCAAGCCATGATCTGAGACATCTGCCCTGTTGTCTCGGGGCGGCCGGAGTGTACTGAGACACATCGCATGACCATACAGTAAAGCTTCTCGGCCTTCGATCTGCACACGGGGTCGTGGCTCGCTCTGATCTTGATCTTGACGAGCATTACCCATTTGTATCAGCCTCGAGCATCACTATGCCCCGTTGGGTGTGGCGTGACGTCCAACGTTCGGTGTCTCACTGTGCCTCCGAAAGCCAGCATAGAAGATGTCGATCATCAGACCTTGATTCAAGGAGCCAAAGGTGTGGTCGTGTAGGCACTCGCAGAGCCTTTTATCTTAGGTTGAACTTAGAGACCCTCCTTTGCCAGCATGTCTAGAAAAGAAGGGTAAGTAAGGGTCAACTGCGCATCATGAACTCCCAATATAGCTTGATCATACCTGTGATGTGGAGATAGAATGCAATGGCATTAAAGTTGCGTGGTGTACCAGTCAAGGACCACAAATACCACCTGTGTATACGGACTGTGTCAGCGGCGCCATCACAATGATGCTTACCTGTAAAACACCTTCAAGGACCTCAAGGATTGCAGGAAGCCATACTGTGGAACTGTTAGCACGTATCTCTAAGGCGGTTGCAAACATCTTACCCTAAGTCGATTTGTCCAGTTGATGAGATCCAAATGGCTGACATTGTCGAGCGTGCCTTGATATTTGCCCCACTGCGATGATCTTACACTGACAAGACCATCATTGGGACCTTCAGTAGCTTTTACAATGCCACCTGACGTGCGGAAAACTGATGTCAGGTGGGGGTTGAGTTGAGCGCCGTAGCTGAAGTAGCGCACATCAGGGCTGTCTGGCGTGCGTGGGTTGAAAGATTCTGTCATATATTTCTGCGTCAATTGCTCGAAAGCACCTGTTTCAAATCCAAAGAACTCGAGTGCCTTGTAAAGCCTCGGTATATTCGTCGGACCGATCTGTTGGAAGAGGTAGTCGGCGAAGGCTGACCCGTGATGAGGTGTTGCGATTGTCGTCAACGACAGGACCTCCACACCCTTTGGTTTGAGCTCAGATATCATGTAGCGAGAGTCCAAGCCACTGGAAGGCGTTAGTTAAGCTTCATGTGCTGCGATGACTGTGCGGATTTACCCCTGTGGGAAAGTCAGCATAGATGAATGGTATTTATGGCAGCAGGACTGACCATGCTGTGTCTGTTTCGACATGTCAGTAAGAGATATCTCTAGGAGGATACATGATAGGACTTACGCGATAATATTTACAGCCTTTCCTTGTGCTTTTTGGGCAATGCTCTCACCAAGTTTCTCGGCCCTTCGTTCAATGGATCCAGATGGTGGAACGGTTGCTGTGATGACTTCGACATCTTTTGCTGCGAGAGCCTCAGTGATTCCACGCCAGTACTGAATACCAGGAAGCATCTGTGCCGGAGCTAGATGTAATTCATCGAACCCCAGTAGACCGTGAGCGAGAATTATCGGGTTTTTTGGCGTCTGGTATTGGTCGCGAATAGCCGCGAACTCATTCTGGAATACCGTGCCGATCTCCTTTAGGCGTGGATCCTGGTGGCGCGCTGAAGGTGCATGGAAACTTCTTGGGCAATTGTTACGAAGCAGAAATCCAGAAGCATTACGCCGGCAGGATGCAACGTGACGAACAAGAAGCATTGTGATGATTGTACATGAGTAGAAGATTGTTGAGCGTGTCACGGGAGCATCAACACGATGACCGCATGCAGGCTAGCGCGAACGCTGAACACGCTATGAGAGATCAGATCAGATGTCATTCATGAGATCAGAACATAAGATTATCACTGACACAGCGAGAGATGTAGTTGATCTTTCACGTGCTTTCGTTTCATCATACGTTTTGCTTTTCAGGAAAATCAACCACAGGGATAGACGCTTGTTCATAGATGTGGGTTCCCATTGCACCCGGCCTGATATGTTGTGTATGATGAATTGTATACAGTTTCAAAAGGTATCAACGCTTGCTTCAAATGCCATCCCTGTTACGAGACCTGCTATCTATACGGTCGGCTGTTCTGTGCGGGTAGGAACCTCGGGGTTGACGGTGACAACCGCCTTCAGGAGATCATCAACGACCTGCTCATTGTTAGTTGCACGTCCACCTGTTCATAGGTAGCGGGTAACTCCTCACCTTAGGTCCGGTCTTCTCGCCGATCTGCTTAATCTCCTCAAGCTGCTTGTCGGTGGCCTTTTGTGCGTCCTCCTCGGCCTTCTTGTTGCCGCTGGTGTGCTGTTTGCTGTCAGCCATTGTCCAATGTCCATTCCTTTCCACCATCTTCATCCGCTGAAGGAGCAAAGCTATGAAAGCCTGGTGCGACTCACCTCAGATTCGAAAGTCTTGAACTCGGACTCCTTCTGTGATCTGTAGTCCTCAATCTCCTTCTGGGCCTCTGACTTGGCGTCCTTCACGCGCTTGGTGCGGTCTGAGCAGCATTAGACCCGAACTTTTGCAACTCGGCCATTACGTCTCGCAAATGGTTTCTTCGAGCGAGTAGCACTTACACTCTCTGGCTATAAGATATGTTAGTGGTATGTTCGGTATGTGGACAAGCTGCCGGTTCTCGGAAGCGCAAGTGTCTTGTTCGGACTATAATCACAGCCTCCGAGCCCCTGGCAGTCCCCATCAGGTTTAGAGAGACATACCCTTCTGTACGATCTTCTGCGCCTCGCGCTCTGCCTGTTATCGGATATCAGCTCCGTGCTCCTGCCATATCCTTGTGCTCCTGCCATGGTGGCCCAAATATCCTTATCGTCCCGAGAGATGTTTTGTTCATGCATGTAGGAGTTGCCGCGTGGCATGTGGTCGCATGGATAATCGGGCTATAGCTTTCTTTGGTTGAACGTACATCGAGCAGTGTCTGGATTCCAGCGGAGTTCTGTGCGGCCTTTTCAAATCATTAGCTTAGCCCATGCGAGCTGGCGTTACCCTCACATACCATTTTGACGGATTACTGTGGGATGTAGTGTGGTGGGATGTAGAGCGAGTGTTTGGCGACGACCTTCGGTGGACTAGGCCCAGGTGGAGCTGTAGCATGTCGCAGCGCATGGCAGCAAGCAGGCAGCACCCAGGCGTCATCGGCGGCCCGCGCTTGGTCCCAAACCCGAGAGCGAGCCTCCAAATAATAATGGCGAGACGAGCAAGATGTTCACGTGCAGCTATTACGTTTCACGATCCTAACAAACGACCTTGAAATCACTATGTCTACCAAAGCGAAGGCAACGCTCGCCAGTACGGTCTTAGGTACGATCGGTATTGTTTACTTCGTTCACTACCAGCAGGTGGCCGATAAAGCCGTAAGTCAACATCTTGCTATTGCTTCGAGACTTTCGCGCTGACCCTTGCTGCAGACAATGCATCAGGGTGTGATCCGTGATATGGAGCAACAACGTATCAAACGCGAACGACAAGTCGATTTCGAAATGCAGCGCCAACTGGAGGAGGAATACCGCAAGGTTCAGACTGTATCGGACAGCACAGACAAATGAGGCTTGGGAGAACATGGATACCCACAAGAATATGGACGGCGTGGAAGAGCACTCATACGCACATTCTCCGACATAGAGCCGCCTTGTTTTGCCATTGAAGGCTACTAAGCTAGTCAACGTCAAGCGGCTGCGCATTCAGAGGCATTCAATGCCTAAAGTGATCTGAATAGCACTCAACGCTGAATAGAACGACAGCAGTGGGCGATGGGGACAAACACTTCGAATTGTACAATAAGGACTAGGCGTGACTTCACACGCGTGGACGCAATGCAGAAACAGACTGGCACAGCGACGGAGCCAGACATACTCCAATGAGACATGCGGAATGGCTAGGCGGCCAGGGAACAGATGGGAGGTTCATCATTGTACGATATTCGCATACAGATGTATATTAGAAATTTACTTGGTTATATGGAAATACAGCAGTTCATAATCGTGGTAGTCCACACAAGAGAGCCATCCTACTCCTGTTTGTCGGCAGCGAACTGCTTCAGCTCATCAAGCGAGACCTTGTTCAAGGCCTTCTCGTTCGTAGCGTTCAAGAAGATCTTTGGTACGATCTGCTGGCCCTGCGGGTGGGTCTTGTACGCATCAAAGGCTTCTCTCCATCTGCATGGGCACCGTCAGCTCATGCTTTCCTATCTCTAGCCTCAATATATATCGGAGTTATGACTCACCTGGAAACACAAAGACACCACTTGCAGCCTCCCTTCATACCGGGAATGGGACGCAGGTCATTGCCCTGCTTAGCACTGAAGTCCAAGAACTCTTCGGTGACCTCTGCCGCTACAGCATGGTTGCCGTAGTCAGATGCAGGTACTTCGCAGTAGCCATTGCGCAGGAAGCCTGTCATGGGCTGGGTGGAATGCAGCGCCAGCGGCTGCTTAAAGACGTTCAAGCTCTTGCTCATGGTGGCGGCGGAGTTGTGGTGATGATGAAGAGGTTGTTGTTGGGTTGCAAAGGCGAGTGCAAGCAGACTGAAGAATAGAGTCGAGAATGCGACAAGGTACATCAGTTGGGTTTGTGTTGCGGAAGAGATGTAGCTTGCGCTGACTATCATATTTCAAGTTCACCTCATTTAGCTCCATGTCATCTATGGTCATTAGAGGTTGTGCTTGCTCCTCCCCATGACGCAAGAGACTTGTGGGGTGCGATCAGCGCCAGACAGATTCACCAAGGTACAACTCACGTCGTACTGAAATAGCCCAAAGGAAGCAAGGTGCAGCAATGCGGTGCATCTATTAACGTAATTCAATCTTATTAATGATACTCGCATCAAACATATCTATTACTGTACTCATGTAACATCAATTTAACGACACTACGAAAGCTATCGTACGCAGTATCGCAACGAGACACTCGAGCTGCCCTACCGCACTTTATCTCGAACACAAGTAGCAATAAGCCGTTCAAAGGCCTTCGGAGGCTGGTGGGCCATGATAAGCTGTTGTATTGTCAGCGATCCATATGCTAGAGTGATAGCTGCGATACTCACATTTTCTCGAATGAACCACATACCAGACTGCCGCAATCGCGCCGAACCCGACCAGCACGACACTTGCGTAGTTCATGGTAGTCGAGGTCACGGGCAGCGCTGTGGGCATACTGAACAGCACCATTTCGAAAGCGATCCATAACAGCGCTATCGCATTGACAACCGGCCCGACAATGCGGCCAAGATTCCACTTTGCTTTCAGAACTTGATCACGCTTGTTGAGCAGGCTGATAGCGATTGGGATAGCATATGCCAGAGCCAAGGCTTGCACACCAACCGAAACAAAAGCTGTGAAGGCGCTGGTGCTGCCAAGATTGATCAATCCCAGGAGCATTTGTACCACGGTGACCAATCCTAATGCGTTGACAGGGACGCCCAGGGTAGGATTTACTTTGGCCCTGTAGATGTTATCAGTATAATGTGTAGGTCACAAATAGCCAGGACGAGAGTCGACGAACTGTAAGATAGTTAGCTCCACTAACTTTGGTCGGCCGATTGCCTACGACTTACCCACATTGAAGCACCGGGGATTGCGTTATCTCTAGCTAGCGCCCAAGTGCATCGAGAGGCCGCGACCGTAATCGATATGCTGCAGCCTAGAGTGAGAACCAGAACCAGAAACATTAGCCCCAGAGCACCACCAGGCGCTCCCATGACGACTCTGAAGATGTAAGGCAAAGCTTGCGCTCCGGGGGCGGTGATCACATCTGCAAGTGGCGGCATGGTGACACAGATCGGAATGATGAAGAAGAGACCAGCAATACCTCCGACAGGAACACAGAGACTGATCGCATTTGGCACCTTGACGGGCGCATCATGACACTCCTCAGCCATGCTAGAGATCATTCCGATGGCTGAGAAGCAGTACGCCGCTGGCAGAAGGCCAATGAAGAAGGTGAAGCTACCCCAGCCGGCGAAGGAGGTATCGTAGTTGCCTAGTGCATAGCTCGGCGAGTGTCGACCTGCACTTGCTGTTACTGATAGGGCGATCATGATTATGAGGATGGATACGGCAGTCCAGGCTGCAACTGCAGTGTCGACCATCGGTAGCCACTTATTGCAGGTTGCGCATATGACATAAGTCACCAGGCAACAAGCATAGAAGATCAGTAGCAATTGCCAGGCCGATAAGAGGTAGTTAGGGTGGTACATCGCTATTGTGCTTGGTTGAGTCAGCATAAGTCCAGTTCCTGACCATAAGCATGTACATGTTTCCAAAGCTCTTCATGCTGGTGCGCTGGGGTTGGCATCGGCATGAGAGTTTCTGCTATTGGTATTATCATGATCAATGGGAATATTCCGACGGTGCTTGTGCCGCTACCATCAAGCATAAGTGCCCATTGCAACGGGTACTAGGGAGATGCCAAGGGCAGACTTGCGAGCATCGGCGACATCGACCGAGAGGGAATATCGAAACCACTCACCCTCCTATCAGCGACGCCATCCCAAAGTTTACTGAAAGAGTGATTGTCCAATTGCCGATGAGCCAGATCCAGCCTGTCATTGTTGAGATGAGTATTAGCAGGTATTTCGCAGGTGAGCACATTTGATCCCTCGCTCTTACCAGTGATGTACGCAAGTGGGACCTTGCCTTTCTGCGCCAACTCTGTCCACTGCGTCAGCAAACATGGCCTTCGCTGTCCGACATGTAGAGAACATACGAAAACTCCAGTAGCTTGGGCCTCCGGAGGTTGGGTATCGTGATGCAAGCTCGCCCAGCGAAAGCGCAATGCACTCATCGAGGAGCAAGACGACTATCCATCCAAGGAACATACTGAGCTGGCCACCACCATAGATTGCGGAAATCAGTGGTGATCCTTCTCCATATGGAACGGCGGCAATAGCGAGTGATTGGAATAGCAGCGTCCATAGACTGCGGTTGCGAGTGAGTTCTTCCTTGTATCCCAGAACAGCTAAAGTTTCGCCCTCTTGTAGACTGGCCTTCCGCTCCAGATCGTCCGGACTCTCCACTCCAAGCTTCTCGTGAACGATCTTGTCATCGAATGACATGGTGTGGGGTACGCCTTCGTTCGCGATCGAATTGCTGTGTTACCAGTGATCAAAGGTGAAGGGTTTATTACGGTCGGTCCCAGCTGGTCGCCAGATTACAGAGGAGCAAGAGTGCGGCACAACATGTAGATGTACTTGACCACAAGCTCACCTTGTAGCAGGCAATCACTTCATCTCCTCACATCGCCCGAGCCTACTCACAGCTCATCAGCCATGGCCAGATTAACATCCTAGTCGGGAGTGGTGCTGATAATGATAAACGCCTATCAGCAAGTCAACAGGTGACTCGCCGCGTGTTTCGATCGAAGCTTGTCGCATAGTGCTGCTTCTTCCGGTACCGAGGAGCATCGGGGGAAGATAAGAGGAGTTCGTCCCTCGCAGAAGGATTGGGCGAAGCTTGTCGCAGGCGCGTGGGCATGCATTGGAGTACTCGGAATGGCTTAGCTTATATGGGCTCGGCTCGGCCCATGAGCGGGGAAGTGAAGTTGATTGCTGCTGCTGCTGGTGGGATGTTGTCGCTGATGCGCGTCAACGCCTATCTAGATACTGTTTGTTCGTGTATTGGCATATTTCGATACCAGTAAGCTTCAGGACTATGTTGGACAGTTTCCAATGTAATCATCGTACACGTACACATCAGATTGACAATTCTCGACTGACTGATATTACCTTGTGTATGCTCACTCGACTCCGAAAATACTCCCTACCTCTGACATGTCGTGACAAATGTATCATTGCGAAAGCTGGTCATTAAAAGCCGAGTGGTCAGCAGAGTTGCCTATTTGAATGCTAAATGATGATTTCACATGACTTCCCACGCAGCCTTGGGGTAAGACTAAAGTCCCCTGCTTGTGCAGACCGGTTCGGCAGATTATCAGCAGGAACAGAACAATTGTACGACTTTCTACCTTTAGTGTTATTCAAACCAAGCGTGATACAAGATCCGAGGTCTTAATCGAGTAGGCCCATGCGATAGACGACCCTTGCGTGCTAGGCAAAACGGCAACACGCTTGCGACTTGCGATGTGAGACGAAATAGCGCTCCCGCTTCCAAGACGAACCAAGATAACTGACCAGGGTATCTCCAATAAAGACACCCAAAAGAGCAAGTTGTGCGTCCTCGTACACCACCGCATTCAAAGCTGGTAGTTTGTATGACCACGGCTTCAGCACCGTTTGCGTCGGATGCAACCGGTTCTAAGAAGTAAAGGACATTACAGCTGGGTGACGTACAGCCGATGTTGTTGCGGATTATGCGCTGTCGTTCTCCCACAGGTCGACCAGCAACCTGGGCACCGGAAGATCATATCCTGATGATACGCACATGCGCTCTCGATCTTCCGTGGATTGTGTGCCAGCATCCTGAAAACCGATAAGATTTGTCACAATTGGCTGGAGGGATGGCCGCGTGTCGCTTCCAAATGTGCAAACCCACCAACATTCGCCAGCTTTAGTGCTTCATTACTTCAAGACATGCGCCCCACGGGCACCTCGACGCCTATGGCCTTGAGCATCTTAATCAGCTCCGCCTTTTCCCCGTCTATCCTCATTCTTTTTGCCCTGCGCCGCAGCTCGTACGAGGTCTTGAAGTCCGGATTTGGGCCAGAGTACACCCAATTTGCTTGAGGTCGATACGGATCCGCGCGGAGATGTAACCACCTCCTCAGGCTGGGCGAATTCTTCATCGAATTGCACGCCTCTCCCTTCTTCGCATGTGGTGTTGTTGTTGTGCATAGCCGGATCTGAAGCTTGGTGTTCTTGCGTAGATTCGCTTCTTGGTCGGGAGGCATTCGCGCCATGAAGGCCAGCAGCCCGTCAAAGTTGAAATCGGTTATGTCGATGCGGATGGCGCATGAGTTGTGAATAAGCGGGAGCACCTCATTGCGCACCTGGCGACTTGTGAGGACTAGGGCATGTGGGTTGTTGCGCTCGCTGCTGTTGGGCGGAAGAATATGGATCTGGACGGACGCAAGAGCAAGTCTGTATATCTCAACACGTAGCTCGGCAGGTAGATCGTAGAAGCTGGTGCGCTTCTGCGGATGTGAGGACGGGACATGTTTCCAGGCTGGGAGGAGGCGCCGGTGGGGTCGCTTCAGTGGTGGCTGCGGGCCTGGCATAGCTGTGTATGCTTTCGCAGGATGGTGGTATATATGCCGGGGTATTTTCAGATGTACAGACTCGAGGTGTCCGCAAGCATTATGTTTGAGGAGTAATGGTAATCATGCTGGCTGCGGCCGGTACATCTGCGTCACATGCAGAAGCCACATCCAGGTTGGTGGGAAGGTGGGAAGGCAGTGCGCACGTCGCTCCTTGCGTAAAGGAAGAGGGAAGCGTGGCAGCCCTCTGGTTTAACTTGGCGTGTAATGAGGCAGCCTGCGTAGGTAATATATGCGCTCTGATAGCTCCATGTGCTGGGAGAAGCAGCGTGTTGTAGTGTCGGGTCGTGGAGAAGAGCCATTGCTTGCCGACGCAAAGCGCGGGCCAATAATGACGCGATTACTGTAGTGTCGAGACTGTTGAACATAAACCTTGTTTGATACATGCAATGAGGTCTGGTCTTTGCTGTGGCGCGCCTGTATGACTTCCATGGTGCCTATGGGACACGTTGTATGCTTTCGTCATAAGATCCATCTTCGAAATCATATATTGATTTCTGATCGTCGTCCGTGATTTGTCGTGACTGTTCGTATCAGTCTTTTGCTGCACTTTCGGCACCCTCGGAGCGTAAGATCCGAAGGTCGACGAAAGCGAAGTGATGAAAGATGATTCGCCCGGAGAACTTCAAGTGTGTGTTCAGCAAAGAGTTCGAGACGTGGTTGGATGCACATTCACATGTATTGATCGATTTACGACCACTGGCACCGAATGTACATGTACTTAGCTGATGTTGGTAGGGTTAGGGTGTGTGCCTTTGAACAACTCAAATGTCACGTGTATCGCGACTCCATGAGGTGGAGGCATGTTGTCGGGAGGAATGCCCAGACGGCGTCAGACGCTCAACTCCAAAACGTGGCATTTCTCGTAGCAAATATCTTGAATAATAATCGCGACAACTGAGTGAGTAATTTGAACCTGCTCCCACAGTACCACTCAAATCGCACAGTGAGCGCCTCCAGACCAAGACGATGGGCAACGACTATCAACCACCGCCCGGACCACCTCCAGGTTATGCCCGTCAGAGCTCTTCCAACAACCCATTTAGAAACCAACGACCGGCACAAGATGAGCAGCCACCTTCGTACCAGCCGCCTCCTGGCGGTCCTCCGCCTTCATGGTCTGACAAGAAACCACAACAACATGAAGAAGAATATCCACCTCCAGCCGGCCCACCTCCCGGATCGTCATCAGTGAACTCAGGCTTCCAACCGCCTCCTGATCCCCCACCCGGCCATAGCCTGGGCGAGCCGGCGCCTCCTCCATATGATCCATGGATGGCCGTCCCAGACAGTAGTCTCTTGCCACCGCCTCCTTCTTTCAAAGAAGATACATCACCCACAGCCAATGCAAACTGGGACGACGCAGCTCGTGGTCATGCTTGGATCGACGCGAACCCCCTCTGGCAGCCACGGCAACATGACCAACAGACTCTGACTCGAATTTCCTACGGCGACATTCGACTCACCATGCCGCCAGGCACCAAGAATGTAGCCATGAACCAGACAGGTCTGGGACGCACCATCGTACGAACAAACGCCAGGTGCGAGGACACGATCTTCCTCTCTGACATACCCATCTTCGCGTCCCTACAGCACAACCCTCTCCTGACAGAGAAACCGAAGACAACATACTTCGAGCTAGAGGTCAAGTCGATGGGCAGCAACGTCGTTGGGTCTGGTGATGCTGGCATCGCTATCGGCTTTCTAGCCCCACCTTACCCATCGTGGCGCCTGCCTGGTTGGCATCGGGCTTCGCTTGGCGTACACGGCGATGACGGCCGCAGATATGTCGACGATTCAGACGGCGGAAGGGACTTTGTCCGCTCCTTCCGCCGTGGCGACGTCGTAGGATTTGGCATGTCGCACGGCCTGCCAGTGTACGCTGGTGGCAAGCCGAAGTGCGAAATTTTCTTCACGAGAAACGGAAAGCATGAAGGTAAGTGGGATCTCTACGAAGAGAAAGACCTGAACCAGGAAGGCGGCGATATTCGCGGTCTTGAGGGCGAACACGATCTGCTGGCAGCTGTGGGCTGTTTCGGAGCGGTCGAGTTTGAGACAAGGTTCAAGCCTTCGGAGTGGAAGTTCAGGCCATAGACTCCCACTTCTATGGTTTAATGACACGGTTGATGTGCAACGAACACAACGGCTCTTCATCAGTTTCATATTTCTCGTCTAAATACAGCCGCTCAAAAGTGCTCTTTCCAGAACTTGAACTTGACTTTGCTCACGGTAGCCTCTTTGCATGCTTTCTTGATGTCTCTTGCTGCCACATTCGGCCCGCAAAAGTACACGCCAACCTCGCTCTTACCACCCCTATCTAAGCCAGGGAGATAGTTCTGGTTGAGTATGCCTTCTCTCATACCTACAAGAAGCCTATTGAAATCGGGCCGGCCGAAATTCGTCCTCGATGAAAGCTCCGTCAACGGATCTTTGTCAGTGCCGACAGAGTTGAGTACGATGTTCTGAGCCGTGTCGGCATCAATACGCTGCGTGAGGTATGTGTGTATTCGTAGAAACTCTTGCTGCGCTCCCGGACCGGTCATGCTCAGACTCTGCGCTTCGAGCGAGGACAGCAGAGCTTGGAACCACTCGAATGAAGTCGTGTCTTTGCAAACCCAGATGAATTCGACTCTTCGCAAACGTCTAGGAGGGTTGGGAGAGAGACGCATATGCCAGATATTCTTCAAGATAGCTGCCCAGGGTGTAACGCCGATGCCAGTGCCAATCAAGACAGCGACTTCGTTCTCAAAAACGTCCTCGGCAGGTGCACCGTACGGTCCATCGATGCGCAGTTTCGGCATGACCTGGCCGTTCTGGAGAGCAACTTCGTACATGCCCATTGGATCCAACTCCTCGTAGAGTTTCTGCTGCTCGGGACCAGCGCCAAGTGCAGACGCTAGAGCTTGAGTGAAGTCGCCCACTTGCCGAACGTGCACGCTCACATAAGGATCGAAAGGACATGAGGTGATGGTGAAAGGGTGCCATTGATGCTGAGATACAGATGGCACATTGATGAATAGCCACTGTCCTGCTTTGTAATGCATGCTTGGTTTGCGGAATTGAATCTCTACGGCATCTGCGTTGCGGAGTCAGTAAATACAACTGTGTGCATACGACGATTTAACATACCATAAGGGTGCCTCACGACCTTAATGATCTCAGTCTGTCGACGTGACCTGATCTCGCGGTAGAGTCTTTCGAAAAGGTAAATGATTCCACCAACCAATTCCCATCTCCATCCTTGATAGCCAATGCAGTGGCCCCAAAAGTTCTTTCCAGCAAACGGCGAGTAAGGCTCGACGCTATCGCGTACGAAACAGCCAGTGGCGTGCGTATACATGGCAAGCAAGAACGGAATAAAAAGGTGGTGAGTATACCAGAACGTTTCATAGCTCTGCTGCCTTATTTTCGCATGTGCTGTCGTGAACATGAGCAACATGCACAACATCATAACATGCCCTGTGATGCCGCCAGCTTGCATGTAATGGATCTGAACTGCGGCTTCGGCACGTACGAGCGACCGCTCCACATTGAAGAAATTGACGTAATGTGCTGCTACGTGCACTACCGTCCAGAAGAGCATGGTGTAGGCCACCTGGCGGTGAAACCATTTGCTTTCGTCTAGAGGTAGCCACCTAATCTTTGGTCGAATGTACCTGAGAAGATTTCTGCACATTGGCAGAAGGATGATCATGGTATCAACGCTCAGACAGAGGCCTGCTCCTCGCGAGAACCAGACGCTGAATTTTAAGGTGTTGAGTGGCGCCAGACGGTCGTCGGATGCTTGCTTGTACCATCCGAAGATGAATAAGAAGATGTGAAGTCCGTGGAATAAGGTGTAGAATATGATCTTGCGAAGGGTGAATTGTTTGGCTAGCCATGACGGCTGCACGGTTTCCACTGTCATCATGGATGACGGCAAAAGTGGTCTGAAGTGTATGCCAGATGGTGGCGATCGAGGTGGATATCCTTGCAAGTGGTGATCATGAGTTATGTCGACATTGCGAGTCTTTCGATTGTCTCCTGGATAGTTCCCTCTGTGAGTGGTGGAGTGTCCTCAGCGAAAGTGCTGTTGGATGGGTCGTTCCAGCGTTCTCGGATGGACGGAGCTCACGTTGAGAAACAGCACAGCTTACAAGGTACGAGTCCAAAGAGCGTTGCCTACCTGAGTTGACAGACGGAGCTACTCAACCCATACCGAGTCAGCGGTGCGCTCGGCGGCGTAGTGACGAAGGGCCAGATGCAGACGCTCCCAGCCTCTCGCAAGCGCCGACGGACTCAAAGGACGTCGAGTGGATGCGAGGGGATATGCGTGTGACAAGGGTGCATGCAGGCACTTAGCGAAAGCAACAGATCCATTGGCTGCCGACGCTCCGAGACGGCTTGCGCTTGTTCTTGTCCTTTGGTCCTCGATGCTGGTTGAGCAGAAGTCGGAGACGAGACACTCCTAGTCCACCCGGTCTTGTGGTGTTGTATGCCAGACAGGCGACATTGCCTTCGCCTTCGCCATGCGATGATTCTTCTATGCAGTCAATCGCAGATAAATACAGTCTACGCGCACGTTGCGCGCATGAAGTTCCATCATGTCGTCGGCAACGTCTAAGGCGCCCTGCGTCTGCTTCTCCAGAGTGCTCAGACGCTCGTGCATGAAGCTCGACTTCATTCGTCCGCTACGCGCCTGCAGTTTGCCCACCGCCTCTGCATATCGCTGCGATTGTCTGCTTTCGCCCGCGTGCTATTTCCGTGCACAACCACGAGTAACGATTCCATTTCTCGGCCTACCAAGGGCGCTTCTACTATGCAGCCAAGCAGCCGGTATTTCATTTTCCCGCTAGTCTTCACAGCCATGTCGCCCTCAATCGCATGTTCATGCTCTTCTGTGGCGTTGTCGTTCGCTCCCACGATCACCTTGCATCCATACTAGCCTCATTATCTTGCTCGACTTATTGCGCTTCGACCCTAGAGCCCGCATTACGCCGACCTGCGCTCTTAGTCTTCTTTCCCTCTTCTAATACCAATCCCCCGGATCCCATCCTTGACGAGCCGGTCGATCTGCCTGACTGCTACTCTTACGCCGCACCGTTTCCATCGTTCTCGCGCTTTGTATACATCGAAGGAGATGAGTGAACCACGACGGATCTTATAGCTGTGTCAGCTCCAACATCGCTCAGGCTGCCCATCGGTGTCTCTTCTTCGCGCCGCGCAGCAGCATGGGCAAACTGATCAAGAATCATTGGGCCCGTCTCATCATTCTCACATCTGCGTGTTGTGAGTCTCAAGCAGCGCAAGACACAGATATGCTCAGATCTAACAAGTATCAGATCAACTAGCTGGCGCAATCGAAGGCTTCTTCTGGCCTAAGTTCTTTTTCGACTTCCTGACCAAGAACTTCGACTCCGCTGTAAAACCCGTACCGATCCTCCAAGTTATCAACGTCGTTATCGCTATCATATGCCTTGCCTACGAGTGGCCATTAAGATGGGTAGCGGGGACACATCTACACAGAAGCATAGTGGCGAGGCTGCTGTGGTTACCGCTGGCCACCTTGAGCGCTGTGCTATTATACCAAACCACAAATGCGGCACTCTACTACCTCATCGGATGTGGAATATATTTCTGGGCTTATAGCGAGGGGGAGGTGAGTGCTACTGCACCAGCATACCTGAGATGCAATTGCTGACAAGTCACAGGTGATATGCGCTGTTCCTTGGACATTACCTAAAAGGTCAGATCGCAGGATCAAGCCTATGGATGGAGTGTGATATGCTTATTCCCTCTTGATGATACCTCTTGTTTTGAATTGCATAGCGACGGATTTGGCGTTACATGGATACCTTTCCGATGGACAGGAATTACGAGGGGCATCATGACGACGCATGGCATGGATTGCCTGCTGATGGAAATGTCTGTAACACATGTGATGACATGAAATATAATGACTGCCAACGAAGCAGCCACCTCCTGTGCCTCAGATCCATATGTTGTCACTTTGTCCTTATGACCGACATGAACTGGGGCCAACTTCATGTGACAAGTTCACGTGAGAAGCGTCCCGACTTAGGAGGACATGTAAGAGACAAAATATCCCTTCATGCAAAAAATACACATACAAGCAATGTCGCATATCGACAGCATTTTCCTTTCGTTCAGCGCTCGCGTCCTCAGGGCGTCACAGGCAGAGCGCTCAGCGGCTTGCCATGGCCCGCGGGTATCCCATCGTCCCGGAGCGCAACATAATGTACAGCATCAAATGATCCACCTCCCGTCTGTCGCTAGAGGTTCCATGCTTCCGTTCATCCCCTGCTCATGATTCCCACGTTCCGTCTCTTTCTAAGCGCCGAGCATGCCACCGCCCTGCTTCGCGGCGGCCTCGCCTTGCATCTTCTCCGAAACCTTGACGTTGACCTCGAAGAACTTGCTCACGCAGCGGTCGAGGCAGACGGACTCGCCCTTGTTGAGGTCGGCTTCGCGGTACTGAGGAGGAATGCACTTCTTGGTGCATGTGTCGACGAGCCTAGAAAGGGAGTATCAGCATGGAACGGCGCACTGAGTGAGCGCAATATGCGCAGCAGCAGCTCGCAAAGCGACATACTGGTTGAACATGCCAGAGACCATCTCGATCTCGGCCTCTGCTGCCGCGATCTTCTCTGCGGAAGAGGGCTGAGGACGGGCGCCACCGAAGAGGAAAGACATTGTGAGGGTTGGTGTATTTGAGAGTAGTTTTCGGTTTGGCAGATGATGTCTGGCGTTTTCGTGGAAATGATTGTTGCTCGTAGGTTGTTGCTGGTTGATGGATGCTGGTCTCGTGCGCAGCGCTCACTGGTGTTGGAGCGAACTGAAGGTGAGACCTCCAACTTTTGGAAGCTCAGACCAACGATCACTATCACTCTCCGATACCAGGGAACTGTACATGCCACAAGGCTTCGTAGGACGCACGCGTGATCTTGGGTATATGGCCAATATCGCACAGAGATATACTCGAGTGCATATGCACAAATAATGGTACTGCCTAATTCCCTTGCGCGAGACATCTCGCCGCCACCAACACGCAAGCCACCGGCCACCACCACATCCTCAACCAACAAAAACAATCCGCCAGGAAAACAAGCTGCAACTGAGCGCGAGCAGGGCATAAGTCCTGACGGTCCGAGTCTTGCCGCTATTGAAGCTGGAGAAGCTCAAGTCAGAGATCATCTAGAATACTTCTCCCATTCTTTCCGCCTTACGTCCAGAGATACCCAGTCGGCCTTGCCTCGCATCAACATAGATGATTTTCAGGATTTGTACCGGCGTAACAACCATCCTTACGGCTGCCACTTCGTAATACACCAACATGACCATCCCATCTCAGGTGTGCATTACGACCTACGGTTACAGTTCTCGCAGACCAGCACGATCAGCTTCGCCATTCCGTACGGTGTGCCAGGAAATCCCAATTCTATAAGACCGAATCGAATGGCTATAGAGACCAGGGTTCACAACCTGTGGAACAATCTTATAGAATCAGCAAGCCATGCGACAGGCTCCCTACTCATTTGGGACACTGGTGAATATGAAGTGCTACCTTACAAGCAGTCGGATGAAGTCCGCACAACAGATGATGAACTATCGGATGCTGATGCTGACGTTAAAGCCAATACACAAACGAACAGTGAGAAGCTCTTTACGGGTTTCCAGGCGAGACGGCTCCGTCTACGGTTGCACGGAACAAGATTACCCCAAGGCTACACAATATCTCTGCGCTTACCTTCGGCGAATGACCGCAGAGCACAACCTAGGAAGCCGCTTCGCAAGCGGCGTAGACTTGATCCCTCGAAGGTCTCACGACGGGGTCCGCCATCGACAGACAGTGAGAATGAAAGCGAGCCGGCAACCATCAATACGCATGGAGGCGGAATACCACAAGCGGAAGATGTGAATAGCAATGCTGGCACTGAAGCCCAAGAAGCAGCTTTGGCTTCTGAGGCAGAGGATGAGGATGCCGCGATACGTTCCAACAATGCATATACTGGCGCGATTAATACGATCGGTTCCATCCATCAGCGGCGTTGGTTCCTAACTTTGGATCGGGTCAACACGGGCTTCCACAAAGCGCGAAGCGGCACAGATCGAGGTCGCTGGATCGGTGAATGCCAGCCTTTCATCGTCCACGGCAGAGAAGTTGAACGAAGTGTAGTGAGCGGGCGAAGCGCTGATGAAGTGATGGCTGATGCGGATATAAAAGCGTTTCAAGGAAGGAAGATGTGGAGGCCAATCACCGAATGAAATGAAGCATTGACTACAGAGTTCACCTTACAGATCGCTACGTCAGCCGAATCTGTCTCACCTCCTTCGGCTAGCCGCTAGAATTACCTTGTTTTGATTTGATGCTGCGGCACGTGCCGAGAAACAGACCCAACAGCGTTCCCCGCCTGCACCCTTGAAGCAACAGCGCGACCTTGCAGACCGACATCAACCTTAACACACCTTAACCCAGTGGCTGGGGTGGGACATGTTGCCCACACCCCAACACTGCATTACCGCCCAATCCCCTGACGCTATCCTTTGCGCCGACTGATCAGCACTACGAGAACGCCGCTGTTGTATGCTGGTCGCGACGGCACGCCACAATTCACCATACGATTACCCTGTTTAAGAACATGAGACCGCAATTACGGGAGCCCGGATTACATTCTTAACAACAATGGCAGACCACGCGCTGCAGTCATTCCTCTCCACTTACGGACAAGGCGATGCGGACGGCGTCAGCATTCCAGACCACCACAAATCAGCCTGCTGCTGCGGCAACCCCAACTGCGCATACCTGAAGCAGAACCAGGACTCGCTGGATGATTTGGAGCAAGACGTGCGAAACGCCGCCAAGCTAGGCCAGGTATGTACCACGCTGCTTTCCAAGACTCTGTCTCCCGCCGCCCGTATTGAGTGTGAGTGCGCTATGCAGGTACACGCTGCGCATCCTGCGAACGTTCGTTCGAGGCCGCCGTGATGTTTAGCGTCATGCCGCCGTTTGCGGCCGAGAAGCCGTCGAGGAACTCGTCGCTAATGGAATTCTCGTTGCAGGCGCTGCTCGTCCGACATGAGGCGTACATGGCAGATGCCGAGAAGGAGCGGAAAGAGATGATGGCGCAAATCGAAGAACTGGAGAGCCAAAAACATGGATTGCAAAAGACGAACGAGGGTCTGGTCACGGAAAATCGCACGCTTTTGGATCAACTCGAGGCGATCAACACTGCAGTAGCAGAGTCGGATAGCCAAGTGACGAACCTCCAAGCCACTTTGCAGTCAGCACATCAAGAAATGCAAAGGCTCTCGCAGCTTGCCTCAAAGACCGAACGCTTGGAGCAGCAACTGGCCACTTTTGAGCGGGAGCACGAGGCCTGTCAAGCGACTCTGGTCATCAAGGAAGAGGCTGAAAAGACGGCAACGCGGCGATGGCAGAAATCAGAACGCGCTCTTGCCGACATGCAGGACCAACTGGAACGTATCGAGCAGGAAGCGAAAGAGGAGCGGGAACGCCATGTCGAGGTAGTGGGCCGAATGGAACGTCGGCGCGCTGTGGAAAAAGAGTTGACCTCAGCTGCTGGACGCTTGAAAGGCGCTGCTGCGTCGAAGACCACCGGTGCAGGGACCAATGTCGTCTCCCACTTCGTCAAAGACATCCTCCAGGACAACGCCAACCTTCAAATGGGAATCGTGGAGTTACGAGAAATGCTGCAGAATTCTAATGAGGAAGTTGAGACTTTGAGACAGCAGCTCATCCTACACCAACCTCTGGAAGACGACGAAGAAGTCCCTCGACCGCCACTTGGTAACAGGAAGATTAGCCTCAACGACGAACTCAACCGAGCTTCCTCGCAGGAACTACACGTCCATCATCACTATCACGCACCCCCAACACCTTCGGTCGCTGCCAGCAGTCGGAACACGCTACGACGTCCGAAAAAGAAGCGTTACGGTTCTCTCACGCCTAGTCATTTCACACCTCCGGCATCTGGTAGGAGCACGCCTCGGTCATCTGTTTCGTACCACACACCCTCGTCAATCGCAACCATCCTGAAACAGACCGCCGTGAGCATACCCGATTCGACACCCAACAAACATCGTTGGTCTACACAATCTAGTCAAACGTACCAGAGCCAGTTCTCTGGGCCTGGATCCCCGCAATCTACCATTAACCGCAGTTCCTCAATCTATGACCGCGTGTTTAGTGATGGTGGTCATGAGTCGTCGAGACCCACCACACCGGATACCGAGGAGCCTGGCTCGCCCATGCTTGTGCCCACGCACAAGCAAAGACCCTCTGGCTCTGGCTTCAGGACAACTAGTGCGCCGGTCGTGAATCGCAAAGGTATTACTCCGGGACCGACCTTGTCATCTCTCGATTCTATCATGGATGCCAGCGTCGAAGAACTGCCTTCACTGAAGCCTCGTCCAAGTAACCATCACTCTATAGCTGAAGAGGCTGAGAGCGACTGGGACCCTGATCACGATCCTTCATCAGCTGTCGACACCACGTCTGAAGGTAGGGCACCCGCATCAGATCATGCATATTTCGATATCAACAGTTCGGACATGTACATCAGACCATTGCGTCGTGCTGCCTCACACGAGTCTCTGCTTTCCGTCTCTGGCATGGACATTCACACGTACCAAACCCGGCCGAAACACAAGCTTCTCACCCAAGGCGGTGTCAGCTCAGGCACAGTTGTCAGCAGCGCTCAAGCGCATGCCGCAAGGCCTACCATCACACATTCAGAGAGTAACGGCCACAGTCTTTTACGAGGTGTTGCAGCTGATCAACGCCTTTCTTCTGCGCCGAAACAGACTATTACCAGGAAGGCCAGCGGCTGGATCTTTGGTCGCTGGGGAGCCACACCCATGCCTGCTGTTGCCGAGTCAAGCAACAGTACCAAGTCTGCAAGCATCAAATCTGGAAGCGATCGCGCAAAAGAAGAGCCTCATGTCGCACCAAAAATGCCGAAGCTACGAGCACCAGGTATCAACCAGACTGGACCCATCTTCGGATTCCCTCCTGAAATCAAGGTGCAGCATCCACCTGTGGTCAAGAAATTGGACGAGGAGGAGCTGAGGAACGTGTTGGAGGAGGCTTAATTCCTGATGTTCCACTGACGAGCGTTGCGAGGCGTCTTTCACTCATTTCTATTCCCTCTATTCATAGTACCTACGGCCGAATTTTGCTTTTTCAAGCGATGATACCCAACACTACACCTTATCTCGTATGTACTTAATACCAAAGAGTCACGTTCTAGACTCAGCCAATACAGCCTTTTTTTTTGTAATCTTTCACGGTAGCTTCATGCTCTCAAACAGGTCATCACGGGGAAAGCCAAGGCGCAAGTGATCGCTGCTGTGCAAAGCAAAGAGAAAGAGGTCAGCTGAACGTCTTTGACACTGCCGTTTGCTCCTCTGCGCTTACATTGCCCACTCCACAAACGTGCCGCGGGTGCTACTGTAGTCCAATACTTCGCCACCGGTTGTGTGGCAGCCAGAGAGGAAGCAGCATCGAATGCCTGGCCCACTCACGCTTTCCATCCACGCCGGCACTGCGAATCCGAATATCGTCCCTTGCACGCCTTTCAACTCGCCTTTTGTAGTCTTCACGCTGCTGAAAGCCCCACGCACAGCGAACGGCACCGGGTTGTTGATCCCGTCGTACTGGAATTTGCCTTTCTTGAACGTGTCGCGCAGGTTCTTGATTGTGTCGCCCGCGTCGGGGTTCACGATTCGGTTTTCCGGTGTGAAGAGGCACATCATCGCGAATGCTAGCGGTGTGTCGGGCGGCGCTGCGCTAGCTTTGTTCTTGTCGTCGAAGGTGTACGCTTTCGAGTCCACGAGGACGATGGGCTGGCCGTTGGGTGTAAGGCAGTAGGCGTAGTCGCCGTACCCTGCCAGAACGGAGACTCGAGGGCCATCGAGGACTGCACCGCCGGCGTATGCAGAGTGAGTTGAGTACTGGTACAGGCAATCTGGTTGCTTTTGGTCACTTGCAGCTCAGGCTTTGATCCGTGGCGTGCTTACTTGGTATCGAAGGGCCAGCACTGATGGAATGGCCGTTGGTGCCTGGCTGTTGTTGCTGTTTAGGCATTATTTGGATAGAGGTGCCGGTTGCACCGTGTGAACTGGTGCTTGTTGTGTTTTATGGATGTATCACTAATACGTGGTTTGAAATGTCCGATGGCACGACCACAATACCACAATCTCAGTCGCTGTCGACTGCCGGCCAGCATCATCTGCAGGAGCATGAGCACTGGTTCCTTCTTTCTGCTGACCCTATAAGCAGAGCACAAGTCATAATGGCAGGTGCTTTCAAGCGCTTACATGCAGTCAACTGTATCTCTATTTCTCGCCTCGGACGTGTGAAGGATGTCAGAAGCGATAATTGATACCTTGGTCTTCCATATATTCAAGTCTTATTATCGATGTCTGCGACGTCGGAACCTGTCACGGTTCACAATTCGCCGGGACTACAGCCTCGATCATGCCTTCACACCTCAGCCTCCACTCACAGATCGGTCTGGTTGAGATAAGGTACCAGTTCATTCACCACAAGTGAATAGCTGCCGGTACTAATCATAAGTTTACACCCCCTGGCTCTCATACCACGCAAACTTCTGGCATCACAGTCTCTTCCACTTCGACTGTTCGTGACTGTGACATATTGTATTTGCCCATTATTGAGATTGGATGCGATAGTCTCACGCACATGTACTAAAAAGTTCTTTGATCTTGCCCAATCAATGTGTATACATGGAACGGATAAGCATGCCTTTACGAAGTCACGCAAGCGCCTCTAGACCCACAATTCGATGAGTCGACCGCATCGGCATTGATAAGTAAAGGTATGCGGTCGCATTAGGTGAGACGACACTCTAGATGAATTTCCAGATTCGCGCGCATTCAAGACGTATTCCGGGCTCCATTGTATATACATTATAGACCGCCAATATCTGATAGCTCGCCCCATCGCCATCACTATGCCACCCAAAGTGCTCGTCCACGGATCCGGAGCCATCGGAGCCATATACATATATCTCCTCTTGCAAGCCGGATGTTCTGTCACAGCAGTCTGCCGCTCGAACTATGATGCCGCCAAAGCCAATGGCTTCACCATCGATTCAGACAGATACGGGCAAGGCATCAAAATCCACCCAAACGTAGTGCGAACGCCTGAAGAAGCCGCTTCGCAAGGCCCCTTCGACTTCATAATAGTATCGACAAAAGCACTTCCCGACCAGAAGCTCAGCACACCCGGAATCATCAAGCCCGCCGTAACTGAAGGCAAGACCACTATCGTCCTCATCCAAAATGGCATTGGGATCGAAGACGAGTACGCCACATCGTTTCCCTCGAACCCCCTACTCTCCTGCGTCGTCTACCTTCCCACGACGCAGATCTCGCCAGGCCACATCTCAACTGGCTCTATCGAGCTGCTCCAAATCGGCACTTTCCCCGCCGCACAAGAGCCCACGTCGTCAGCCAAACAAGCAGCAGAGCAGCTCCAATCAACAATTGCTTCTGCGGGTGGCATCGCAGAGCTCCACGCAGACATCCAAGCGCAACGCTGGAGCAAGCTGCTCATCAACGCCTCTTGGAACCCAATCTGCGCATTGAGTCTCAGTCGCGACGTGGCGTTCCTAGCCTCCAGCGCGATGGCAGAGAAGCTCGTGACCGACGTGATGGACGAAGTCGTCGCGATCGCGCAAGCAAAAGGCTACGCCAACGTGACTGGCGAGATGGCGCGGGGGCAGCTGGAGCGGGCGCTGGAGCGCAAAGGTACCAAAGGCATTGAGCCGTCGATGCTGGTAGACGTGGTGAACGGGCGGCGCATGGAGGTCGAGGTCATTCTGGGCAATCCTATCAAGGTTGCGAAAGAGGTTGGTGTGGACGTGCCACGGATGGAGACTTTGTATGTGCTGTTGAAGGCTTTGGATGAGGCCATGGCGCTGCGTTCGCCGGGGAAGAGTCTTGCTGGCGACGAGACGAAAGAGGCGAGGAGAGTTGGGGCTGCTGCGTGAGTGTTGTTGGTCTTTCATAAGAGGTCACTTTGAGTTATGGCTCGAGGGCTTATATCGACGAGACGATGTTCCGTCAGGAGATGTGTTTGGGAGACGGCACTAGTGTCATGAGAGAACGAAGAGAATGAAGCGAGATATGTATAAATTGATCTTGATCAAATGACACAACTAGTGGCGAAAACAGATTCCCGCTCTTAGGTATTCCCTAAATGCCACGCCAAACACCCCCAGTGACAATGACAACGTGTATCGCCCATAAAACACCGACGCTGATGTAAAACTCCTTCTTTTTCAGGATGCAAAATGAAACACAAAGAGAATAAAATACAGAAAGATCAAAACGCTCTAAACCTGCTCGTAGCTGTCCAGCGCCACATACGCGCCCCTCTCGCCCTCGGCATCCCGCCTCTTCGTCTTCTTGCTTCGGAGTAAATCTCTCGCCTGTCCGACGAGGCTCCAAAGCCCGGATCTTGCGACTTCGCCTCTGAACTCCATCTCTTCGTGCTCCACCATCCAGTTTGGACGACGCCAGAAGCGAAGCATCAGCGAGGATACGACAACAGTGACACTCGAGCATGCCATCGCCGCGCCTGCAGCCAAGGGTGGAAGTGCAATGCCCCAGGGAAGCAAGAAGCCCATAGCGACCGGCAAACCAATGGCGTTGTAGAAGCAGGAGAGGAGGAGGTTGGCCTTGATGCGGCGGAAGATGGTCTTGCTGAGGTGCAGCGAAGCCGGGATGTCGAGGAGCTGGTTGGGCTTCATGAGTACGATGTTGGCGGCTTCCATGGCGACATCGGTACCGGATGCGAGGGAGATGCCGACGTTCGCGGTCGCGAGAGCGGGTGAATCGTTGATGCCGTCGCCGACCATGGCGACGACGTGGCCTTGCTTTTGCAGAGCTTCAATGATGTCTTGCTTGCCGCTGGGCAGGACGCCGGAGTGGACGTTGGAGGGAGGAATGCCGACGAGAGCAGCGACGTGCTGGGCGGCAGCTGCTTGGTCGCCGGTTACGAGAGAAGCGGTGATTTTCATGCGTTGGAGGGCAGCGATGGCGGCGCGAGCTGAAGGCTTCAGAATGTCTGAGAGGGAGATGTTGCCACTGTAAGAGCCGTCGATCGCGGTGTGAATGGTAGTGATGCCAGCATGCTGAGTGGTCTTCGAGGATGAAGGACCCTCAAAGGTCGGGGAGTCCAAGTCATCGTAGACTTCCTCGTTTGATGATACGACTTCAATGCCTTGGTTGCGGAGGTAAGAAGCATTGCCAATCAAGACGTGGTATCGCTTGCGACCCATGGTAGACGCCGGCTCGACAGTGGCCGAGACACCCTTGCCAACAATAGTAGAGAACTCGCCAGTGCTACCCTCAAGCGTGCCATCCGGACCAAGACCGAGGTGAGTCTTCGCACCGAGCAAGATGGCTCTAGCGATAGGGTGTTCGCTGTTCATCTCTGCAAGCCCGACGATAGTCCACCAAAGCCTTGTCTGTTCTGTACTAGACTGCCAGCCATCTTGGATCTGCGCGCCTGAAACGCTCATCTTTCCCATTGTGAGAGTACCAGTCTTGTCAAGGACGATGTGAGTGACCTTAGTAGCTGTCTCAAGGGCAGCACCACCCTTGACTAAAATGCCTTGCTCGGCGCCGACACCAGTGCCGACCATGACTGCAGTGGGAGTCGCAAGACCGAGAGCACATGGGCACGCGAAGACAATGACGGCAATGCAAAGCTTGACGCAGACCATGACTCTGCCGCCAGAGGCCTCCTGAAGGAAGATCGAGGGCGGGTGAGGCAAGAGGTGGCTGAGGACCATCCATGCAACGAAAGTGGAGAGACCAAGCGTGATGATGATAGGCACAAAGTAGCCAGCGACAATATCAGCCATACGCTGAATCGGGGCGCGACTCGTCTGAGCTTCTTGAACCAAGCGAACAATCTGGCTCAGCTGAGTATCTCTGCCGGCACGTGTGACCCTGAAGTCCATGCGACCTGCGCCATTGACCGTGCCAGCCATGAGGTTCGTTCCAGAGTTCTTGAGCACAGGCATGGCCTCTCCAGTCACCATACTCTCATCGACGTAGCTCTCACCACGTGTGACGGTTCCATCGGCTGGGATCTTGTCGCCAGGCTTGAGGATAACGACATCACCCACCTCGATGAGCTCCGTGGGAACAGTCTTCTCCTCAATAGCAGACGAAGAGGTATCCTTGTCGTCAGTCTTCTCGTTCTGGTCCTTGACTTCAGCACTCCAGCCCTCAGCGACCTTCGCAGCCGCAATAGGATCGGCATAGATCAACGCAGTCGAGGGAGCCAAGCTCATGAGTCTGCTCAACGCCTTGCTCGTCTGGCCCTTGGCGCGGTTCTCCAGGAAGCGGCCAAGTAGAATGAAACTGAACAACATAGTGCTGGTGTCAAAGGTAGTAGCAGGCCTCGTGTGTTCCGCGGTGAAGATGGACACCAGCATTGCGGCACAGCTGAAGAAGAATGCCGCACTTGTGCCCAGCACAACGAGGACATCCATGGTGGGAGATTTGTGTCGTATTGATCGGAAAGCGCTAACGTAGAATCTCCGGCCAATACCAAATTGCACCGGAATAGTGAGGACAAGGCAAAGAACGTCGCCGAGCCAGAGGCCGGGAATGATGGGGACCTTGATGCTTCCGATGTCCAGGAACGGAATGAACATGGGGAACACCATGCTGATGAAGAAGACTGGAATGGCGAAACAGAGGGTGATCTTGAAGGCGCGGTACCATCCCTGAATCTCCTTAGTCTTGGAGAGTGATTCCAGCTGGGCGTTGTTGTCGTCAGAATCCGCGACAAGTGCATTGTAGCCAGCCTTCTCAATGGCTTCAACGATAGCTCTTAGACCGATGCGCGAAGGTGTGTGCACGATTGTGGCGCGGGTTGTCGAAAAGTTGATATTTGCAGAGGCAATGCCAGGTGTGTTCGCAAGCAGTTGCTGTAGGTCCGCCGCAGACTCTGGGCTCGAAAGTCCATACACCTTCAACATCACTGTCGCATTTGTCGATGAAGTCTGCACGCCCTCTTCCACGCTCGACACAATCGTTGCGTCGAATCCTCTGTCTTCAATGGCTTCCACGATCTGTGCGGCAGATAGCTTCTCGGGATCGTGTGTGATGACAGCCCGCTCGGCCAGCAAGCTGATATTAAACTGCACCAGGCCCTCGATATCCTTGAAACCCCCCTCCACAGCTGATGTGCAAGCTCCGCAAGTCATTCCTTCGATGGCCACGGTGGTCGTGACCAGTTTCCGCCTCTCGCTGCGTCTTCTTGATTTTGTAGCGCCGACCACCGGTTCCGCCTCTTTGCTTTCGACGATCTCAGCGTCAAAGCCTGTATCCTCGATCATTTCCGAGATTTGCTCCGGCGACAAGATCCCCGTGTCGTGTTCCACCACCGCTCGCTCCGAGAGCAACGAAATGCTGAACGACTTCACGCCCGCAACGTTCTTGAAAGCGCCCTCGACAGCAGACGTGCAAGCACCACAAGTCATGCCTCCGACCTTGACCGTCGTTACCGTAAGTCCCGACCTCTCCTCCTCCTCCCCACCAAGCAACAATCCTTCCTCCTCATCACCCTCCTCACCCACCAAATCGCCCCCATCGCTCGCCAAAACCTCCGCGTCAAACCCCCGGTCCTCAACAACATCCCGAATCTCCTGCGCCGAAATCCTGCTCGCGTCGTGCGACACGACCGCGCGCTCCATGACCAGACTGACCGACACCGATCCTATGCCGTCCAGATTCTGCAGACCCGATTCCACAGCGGACGTGCACGCGCCGCACGTCATGCCCTCGACCTTGAGCGTCGTCGTCGTCATGTGCGAAGGCGCCATGATGGACGGAAGGGCAGCAGCAGTGTAAGGAACGCTGACAAATCCCGCGAGTCGGAGAGAGGTTCTTTGTGTTCGACGAACGTTTCGATCCGTGATCCGCGATGCGCGAGCGCCGATGCGCCGGGTGCGGTTGTTGTTGCAGGCGCAAGTGCTCTCCTGCTCTCAGGTATTGTAGTGAATGGTAGGAATGGTCGACACAGGAAGGGCGCCTGGAATGCAAGCGATGTTGCAGCGGCTCAAGACAATCGGCGGTACCAAGAGATAAGGTTGTAAGCGAAGCGAAGCGAGTGGCGTGGCGCGCGGAAGTCGAACCCCTAGAAGGAGACAGTGCAGGCTGTCAGCAAGAATGAGAGAAGGAGAGAAAAGGGAATAGTGTGTGATGATGCAGTGAAGTGGCAATAGTGTATGTGTATGAGAGAAAAAGAAGGGAGAGTATTGGAAAAGAGGAGTGAATGGAGCAGTACCAAGAATGCAGGCAATAGAGACAAAACAGCCCGCGTTCCCCAGTAACCTCGTCTGCTGCTGTCTCAGGCAGTGGGTGGTAACGGATAGAGTTCGCTCCGCAGCGAGAGCTTGAGAGCGTCTCGCCCCGTGCGTTCTCGCCTTCATTCAATCACTCAGCCCTACCTACAAGTACTCAAGTAACTACCACCATCTGGGGCTGGACGACGCCTCTGAGAGATAGCCTTTTGAGGCGCTGACGATCCAGATCGCAGAGCTGCACCTGATCTGTTACCTGCTTTTTTTCTTGTCCTGGGGCTGCCTTGTGCGTGGCACGTGGGTAGCAGATACATAATAAGCACATGTGCACACGAGCGAACATGTGGAGCAATGTCTATATTCGGAAATCGACAAAGTCAGCACGGACGAGCGGTACGAGAAGGTACAGCTCCCTGGAGCGAGCCTCCAAGACCACCAGCGTGCCGCGTCAAGAAACAGACTAGAGAGTAGTATATCGTTCTTTGCAATTCTCTCCCATGCCCCCCAAAAAAGACAAAAAACCAGTTTTCCCGCAGATTACAAAAACGCCTTCGCTGTGCTTCAAGAAAAAGCAGCCCCAACAAGAGAAGAAAAGCTCTCCCCAGTTAAGAAATCGTATGTTTGTAATAAACAGCTCCCTCCCTCCGCAGCCTGTAGAGGGAACCTATGAAGAAGTAGAAACAAGAAACAGAAGAGGAGGGAGAAAAAGATCCTCCCGGCTTTCCCTGCTGGAAAGCTGGCCCACTCATTACAGGTTTTTCCCCCGTCCGTCATAAGAAACAGATACAAAGAAACAAGAAATGCCCTCAAGCGAGGCGTCGCCTCGTCTATCCTCACCATCTCTTTCCGTTCATCTAGTCACCGCCACGCTCTCTACCTCTGCGGCGGAAGAAGTCCATCACACGCCGCGCACCGCTGCTGCTGCCGTCGTGGCCCTTCTCGTACGCGTCACCGAATTTACGCTGGTTCGGTCGCATGTTCGAGGTTTGCGGCTCCATCTCCTGACCACCCACCGAAGATGGAGGGCCGTAGCCATCGGTATGGAATGACTGCTGAAGCTGTTGCTGCTGCTGTTGAGACTGGTGCGACGATGTGGGGTATGGCGAACGGCTAACAGGGAAGTGCGGCTGCACGTCAGACGCTGACGAAGGAGGTCCCATGTCTTGATTGGGCGTGTAGTACCGCTCTACCGGCTCCTGCTGTGCGCCTGAACTGTGAACATCGTCACGGTATTGCTTCCTCTGCTGCTGTTGAGGGATGTGCGGCAGAGCTTTCTCTTGAGGCACCCCCGAGCGCCTGTTCATGGCCTTTTGTGCTTCAGCGTCGTAATAGTGCGGGACAGAAGAAGAAGCGGTGCTACGGGTCGGGCTGCGGGATGCACCACGACCGAAAGGCATACCCTTGCTCGACGGACGATCATTGCGAGATTCGCGGCGGCCGCCATCGTTGCCATAGTCGTCACGTTTGCCAGTAAAACTGTTCATGCTAAAGTTATTAGGCAGGAAAGAGAATCGGCGACTGTTACGGCGGCTTTCGCTGGGTGCCTCGGCATTCTTGCGCAAGAATTGGAAGCTGCTTCGACGGCTGTCCGTCGAAGGTCTTCGTCCATTCTCGTCATGGTTGCCAATGTTGTTCTTCATGCTGACTGGCGGATGTCTTCGATCCCGCTTCTCGGTGGGTGCGCCACCCTCTTGCGCTTGTTGCGACTGTCTACGAGAGTTGTTGCGCCCAAGCATGCGATCCGTAATGCTTCCGAGGGTAGAGCTGCGCTTATGGCCACGCTGGTTCGACGCTGGCAGTTGCTGAGCAGGCTGCATCTGTGAAACGCTGTGCTGGCTCCCATTTACGCTTTCGCCGGGTGTCTGCACAGCCGCTGACGAAGGAGGTATTGAGCCGGAAATGATGTAACCAGATCCAGACTTTGGTCTAGAGAAGTGTCCTTGAGCGGTTTCTGCTGTGGATGTCGCCACAGCCGGTTGACTGTACGAGTTTCCACGAGATGCGAGCGTGCCGCGGGTGGCCGGTCGGCCCGAAGCAGATTGGGGCGCGAACGCATTCGTCTCCGAGACAGCTCTGCCTTGGTCACGTCCAGAACGTGACGGCGGCGGCATTGCCTGCGAGCCGACCTCTTTGCGAGGCACCTGCTGACGTTGAGCAGTTGGGATGACTTCCACTGGGCCTTGAGCCTCCGGTCTGGCTCTCGTCCTGCCTGTGCCAGCAATAGGCATAGTTGCTTGTTGCGGAGGAATCGGGCTTGCCTCGCCTCTTGGATGTGCTGCGCTGGGAGCAACATACTCGAGTTGCACAGTCCTCCTCTTGGCATCTCTGTGTCCCTTGCGCTCTTCGACAGTGTCCATTGGAGTCGGCTTTGCAATAGCAGCAGAGGCAGACGTTGTCCGGCTTTGAGGTTCCCGGACTGACGCGCTTCGGCCGAGCGACGGTTCCAGGTCTTGTGATACCGCAGAAGATGCGATATCCTGCTCGTCCTTGTTGTTGCTGCCTATGAAGCCGACAACATGACTGTACTCACTGAGCCAGCTGTGCCTCGCAACCTCAAACAAATCGGCTCGTCGCCTGGGGTCGGGCACGAGAATCCGTCGTAGAAGATCGCGGGCGTGCGGTGTAACATACTCCGGGAACGTGAGCGGTGTGGATACAATGTACTTGTAAAGAAGATTGATGTTGTCGCCTTCCGGGTTTGCAGGGTCGTCATCGAATGGCAAGTATCCAGCTAGCATAGCATACTGCACAGATGTTAGCATATAAACTTGAATTTCAAGTCACGGAGGTTTAGAAAAGTGTGAGTAGACTTACCAAAATGACACCGCAACTCCAAACATCCACCTTTCGACCGGTGTACAATCCATCGCTAACAACAAGTTCTGGCGCTGCATAGCAAGGGCTACCGCAGCTCGTTTGCATGAGGTCGCCTCGTCTGAAACCTTCCTTGTTCTGGAGGTCGAGTCCTTCGCGCTTGACGAACTCCTTGTCGCTAATCCTGTGCTCTTGCTCTTCGTTCAATTCGTCGTTTGCGTTGAAAGTGTTCGCAAAGCCAAAGTCAGTGATAATGATGTTCTTGTGGCGATCCAAGAGCAAATTCTCAAGCTTGAGATCACGGTGAACAATACCCTTCTTGTGAAGGTATCCAACACCCGACACCAGCTGGGCGAAGAGCCTCCTCGCGGCAGGATCTTTGAGGTATCGGTGGTTCAAGATGTAATCGAACAGCTCGCCTCCGGACGCGTACTCCAAGATGATTCCCATATGCCGTTCGGTCTCGACAAACTCGTGCAATCGAACGATATTCGGGTGCTGTAGCTCTTTGAGAATGGAGATCTCACGGTAGATCTTGGGTAGGCGAGTAGCATTTCCAGCCAAGCTTTCCTTGCGAATCAGCTTGATTGCCACTTGCACTCCGCCATCTTTCTTCCAGCCCATCTTGACCTTTCCAAACTCTCCCTCGCCCAGGGTCTGACCAAGGATGTATTCACCGAATTTCACCTCTTTTCGGTGCGATGAGCCTTTGAGATGCTCTTGCCTGCTTCGCTGACTTGTCGTTGGTCGTCCAGAGTCTGGGACTCCAGATTCACCAACCAGCCCGAGTCCACCGACTGGCGTGATGTCGGTGCCTGCTGCGTGAGGGCGCGCGTCTGCAATCCGTGCATTTTCGCGCGCAATATCACCCGACGGATCGTCTACAACAATCCGATTGATCACGGTGCTGTTTTCGCGAGGCAGCTCGGTGTTAACGGGCGGCTGACCTACAGCTGTTTGTGATCGACTTTGTCCGGGTACTTGACGCGTGCGCTGGCTTCGGCTGCTGCCTGGCTGAGCCGGTGAGTCGTGTGGTGAACGATGGCTGCGCCGTCTGTCACGGTCGTCTTGGCTGCTGTATCCTCCGGTTCCATCGTACGTTGCTCTTGCGGTGTATGGTCGGTTGTCGTACGCTGTCACTGGTGGTGATTGCGGGTTTTGTTGGGTGGAGGTCCTTATAGGTAGAGCGTTGTGTTGCCCTCTCGCGCCAGCCGAGTCCGGGTAGTAACGCTCGTACGTCGCGGGAGACATTTGGTCGTGGCCCCTCGAGGAAGTCCTGACAGAGGGTGAGCCTGGGTTCGCGTACGCTGCATCGGTGCTGTTTCCCCTGTTCCTTCGTGAGACTGGTGAACTCGCGGAGGAGATGATGGGCGGCGGCTCGGAGGGGTATCGTGGTTGCTGGTATTGTTGGGGTGGGCCACCTTGCTGCACTGCAGCGGAAGACATGGCTCGGGAGAGATTTCGCCGGTGCGCACAATATTGAGGGCGGGGCTGGTATAGAGTTGTGGGTGATGTGTGGCTCGTCCCAGGCGAGAGCGGTTCAATTCAACAGGATGCGCTAGAAAGTATTATGCAGGGGCGGTAAGCAGAACAACAGACAATGCAAAGTGTCGATGGGCAAGATAGACAGTCCAGGAGGTCGGAATAAACAGGGAAGGTCGAGCGCGAGGCCGGCGTAACGAGCTGGCCGGGTTGTGAAAGGTGCGCGCGGTGTGGTGGCAGCAAGTTGCTTGCTTGCTCGCTTGCCGCTGTGTGCGGTTCCTGGTGGGCGGGTGTGGGCCAACGCCAACGCGCAAGTCACTCGCGGTCAGCTGGCTGGTTGGCAGGGAGAGTCGAGTCGAGGATGCTGCGACCAAGAAGGACGACGTGAGGGCAGCAGCGCGACCAATCGCGGACGACTCCTTCAGCTGCGGTGGTAAGCACGTGCAAGAAGGCGCGATTGAGTGCTGAGGCGCGGCGGGAGTGAGAGGTATTCCGGATTGATGATGGCGTCTGCTGTCGCTCTCATATGTGCGCACTCACTCGCACTCTCTCTCTCTCTCTCTCTC